>JAHHZJ010010719.1:0-10130 GCA_021437245.1 Aegilops speltoides
AAGATCGCCCCCCCCGCGGGAACTCTCCTCGACACTTGGTGGATCGGAGTTCGAGGGCGTCATCAGCTGAGCGTGTGCTGAACTTCGGAGGCTCCGTCGTTCGGTGCTTGGATCGGTCGATCGTGAAGGCGTATGACTACATCAACAGCGTTGTGCTAGCGCTTTAAACTTACGGTCTCACAGTGCGTGGACATACCTCTCCCTCTCGTTGCTATATCATCACCATGATCTTTGCTGGGTAGGAAAATTTTAAAATTACTCGTTCCCCTACACTTAAAATGCTACCGTCAATCAAAGCAAGAATAAGATGTATAATAGATAAACATCATATGCAATCAAAATATGTGACATGATATGGCCATGATCATCTTAGCCTTTGATCTCCATCTCCAAAATCTTGTCATGATCTCTATTCACGCACGACACCATGATCTTCATCATCTTGATCTATATCAATGTGTCATCACATGGTTGTCTCACCAACTATTGCTCTTGCAACTATTGCTATCGTATAGCGATAAAGTAAAGCAATTATTTGGCACTTGCATCTTATCAACAAAGAGACATCCATAGGGCTTGCCAATTGATAACTTCAACAAAACATGATCATCTCATACAACAACTTATATCTTATCACGTCTTGACCATATCACATCACGCATGCCTGCAAAAACAAGTTAGGCGTCCTCTACTTTGTTGTTGCAAGTTTTCTGGCGCTACGGGCTGAAACGAACCGTTCTTACCTACGCATCAAAACCTAGCGATAGTTTGTCAAGTTGGTGCTGTTTTAACCTTCACAGGACCGGGCGTAGCAAACCTAGTTCAACTAAAGTTGGAGAACGACATCCGCTAGTCACCGTGTGCATGCCGGCGGTAAAACCAAGTCTCGCGTAAGCGTCCGTAATGTCGGTCCGGCGCTTCATCCAACAATACCGCCAGACAAAGTATGACATCTTGGTAAGTATGACTTTATCGCCAACAACTCACTTGTGTTCTACTGTGCATATAACATCGCGCATAAAACACAGCTCGATTTTGGAAATATGCCTAGAGGCAATAATAAAAGTATTATTATATTTCATTGTTCATGATAATTGTCTTTATTCATGCTATAACGTATTATCCGGAAATCGTAATACCGTGTGAATACTTAGACCCCATATGTCCCTAGTGAGCCTCTAGTTGACTAGCTCGTTGTGATCAACAGGATAGTCATGGTTTCTGACTATGGACATTGGATGTAGATTGATAACGGGATCACATCATTAGGAGAATGATGTGATGGACAGACAATCCTAAGCATAGCATAAAAGATCGTTAGTTCGTTTGCTAGAGCTTTGCCAATGTCAAGTATCTCTTCCTTCGACCATGAGATCGTGTAACTCCTGGATACCGTAGGAGTGCTTTGGGTGTATCAAACGTCCTGGCGTACGGGTGACTATAAAGGTGCACTACGGTATCTCGAAAGTATCTATTGGGTTGACACGGATCGAGTGATTTGTCACTCCGTATGACGGAGAGGTATCTCTGGGCCCACTCGGTAATGCATCATCATAATGAGCTCAAGGTGACCAAGGTGTTGGCCGGGATCATGCATTATAGTGCGAGTAAAGTGACTTGCCGTACGACGAACAAGGTATTGGGATACCGCGATCGAGTCTCGGGCAATAACGTCACCGATTGACAAAGGAATTGTATCAGGGTTTGATCGAATCCTCGACATCGTGGTTCAACCGATGAAATCATCGAGGAGCATGTGGAGCCAACATGGGTATCCGGACCCGCTGTTGGTTATTGCCGTGAGTCGTCTCGGTCATGTCCGTGTCTCCCGAACCGTAGGGTCTACACATAAGGTTCGGTGGCGCTAGGGTTATTAGGAAGACTAGTATGTGACTACGATGTTGTTGAGTCCGGATGAGATCCGGACGTCACGAGGAGTTCGGAAGGATCCGGAGGTAAAGATTTATATATGGGAAGTTGTTAAAGGACACGGAAAGTTTGGGCGTCGTATCTAGGGGCCACGAAGGGTTCGAGGTCCACCGGGAGGGCCACCCCTCCGGGGGCCACATGGGCTGCGTGGGGAGTTGGCCAGCCCGGTGGGCTGGGCGCACCCCTCTGGCCCTGCGCCTAGGGTTGAGGGAACCTGAGGCGCCCCGCTTGGGGGCAGTCCCCCTCCCTTGGGCCGCCTCTAGATGGATCTAGAGGGCCGGCCCCTCTCCCTTCCCCTATAAATAGAGGGGTGAGGGAGGCAGCCGCACCACAAGCCAAGGCGCAGCCCTCCCTCCCAACATCTCTCCTCCTCCGTTGTGAGCTCGGCGAGCCACGCCGGATCTGCTTCTCCACCATCACCCCCGTCGTGCTGCGGTGGAGCTGTCTTCCTCAACCTCTCCTTCCTCCTTGCTGGATCAAGGGAGGAGATGTCACCGTCCTCGCGTGTGTTGAGCAGGAGGTGCTGTCCGTTCAGCACTTGGTCATCGGTGATTCGAATCACGTCGAGTATGACTCCATCATCACCTTGCAAGCTTCCGCACGCGATCTACAAGTGGTATGTAGATGCAAACTCTCTCCCATGACTCATTGCTTAGATGAACTTATAGATGGATCTTGGTGAAACCGTAGGAAAAATTTTAATTTTCTGCAATGTTCCCCAACAGTGGCATCATGAGCTAGGTCTATCGTAGTTCTCTAATGCACGAGTAAAACACAATTTGTTGTGGGCGTGGATCTTGTCAACTTACTTGCCTCTACTAGTCTTTTCTTGCTTCAGCGGTATTGTGGGATGAAGCAGCCGGACCAACCTTACGTGCGCTTCGTGAGACCGGTTCCACCGATTGACATGCACTAGTTGCATAAGGTGGCTGGCGGGTGTCTGTCTCCCACTTTAGTTGGGCGGATTCGATGAACAGGGCCCTTATGAAGGGTAAATAGAAGTTGACAAAATCACGTTGTGGTTATTCATAGTAAGAAACGTTCTTGCTAGGAACCAATGCAGCATCGTAAAGATGCAACAACAATTAGAGGATGTCTAACTTGTTTTTGCAGCGATTGATCATGTGATGTGATATGGCCGAAGTTGTGATGAATGATGATTTGTGATGTATGAGATCATGTTCTTGTAATAGGATTCACGACTTGCATGTCGATGAGTATGACAACCGCGAGACCATAGGAGTTGTCTTTATTTTTGTATGACCTGCGTGTCATTGAAGACGCCATGTAAACTACTTTACTTTATTGCTAAACGCGTTAGCCTTAGAAGTAGAAGTAGTCGTTGGTGTGACAACTTCATGAAGACACGATGATGGAGATCATGATGATGGAGATCATGGTGTCAAGCGGTGACAAGATGATCATGGAGCCCGAAGATGGAGATCGATGGAGCTATATGATATTGGCCATATCATGTCACAACTATATAATTGCATGTGATGTTTATTATGTTTATGCATCTTGTTTACTTAGGGCGACGGTAGTAAATAAGATGATCCCTTACAAAATTTCAAGAAGTGTTCTCCCCTAGCGTGCCGTTGCTCACGTTCAGTAAACTTCTAAGCACCACGTGATGATCGGGTGTGATGGATTCTTACGTTCACATACAGCGGTGTAAGACAATTTTACACAGCGAAAACACTTAGGGTTAACCAGCGAGCCTAGCATGTGCGGACATGGCCTCGGAACACGGAGACCGAAAGGTCGAACACGAGTCGTATGGAAGATACGATCAACATGAAGATGTTCACCGGACGATGACTAGTCCGTCTCACGTGATGATCGGACACGGGCTAGTCGACTCGGATCGTGTAACACTTAGATGACTGAGAGGATGTCTAATCTAAGTGGGAGTTCATAATTTGATTAGAACTTTACTATCATGAACTTAGTCTAAAACCTTTGCAAATCATGTCTTGTAGATCAAATGGCCAGCGCTAATGTCAACATGAACTTCAACGTTCCTAGAAAACCAAGCTGAAAGATGATGGCAGCAACTATACGGACTGGGTCCGAACACGAGATCATCCTCATAGCTGCCGGAAGTAATATGTCCTAGATGGACCGCTAGGTGGCGCTCCGTCGGAGAACCAAGACATTATGAATGCTTGGCAAGCTCGTGCTAATGATTACTCCCTCGTTCAACTGCGGCATGCTTCTGACTTAGAACCGGGGCTCCAAAAGCGTTTTGAGCATCACGGAGCATATGAGATGTTGAAGAGCTGAAACTAGTTTTTCAAGCTCATGCCGGTCGAGAGATATGATGTCTCCGACAAGTTCTACGTTGTAAGATGAAGGAAAAGCAGTTACGATCGGTGAGCACATCCCGAAGATGTGCAGGTTGCACAACCATATGACCCATGAACATTAACCTCCCGGATGAGGCGGTCATTGGCAGAATCCTCGATCGCTCCCACCAAGCTACAAGAGCTTTGTGATGAACTACAACATGCAGGGATGGTGAAGACCATTCTGAAGTGTTCTCAATCTTTGAAGTCAGCGAGAGGCTGAAATCAGAAAGAACATCAAGTGTTGATGGTCAATAAGACCACTAAGTTCAAGAAGGGCAAGGGTAAGAAGAACTTCAAGAAGGGCGGCAAAGATGTTGCAGCGCCCGTAAGCCAGATTGCGGAAGAAGTCAAAGAATGGACCCAAGCACGAGGCCAGTGCTTTTATTGCAAGGGAAGGGTCCTTTGAGGCGGAACGCCCCAAATACTTAGCGGATAAGAAGGCCGGCAACACCAAAGGTAT
Source organism: Aegilops speltoides (assembly GCA_021437245.1). NCBI lineage: Eukaryota > Viridiplantae > Streptophyta > Magnoliopsida > Poales > Poaceae > Aegilops > Aegilops speltoides. Next base: position 4,741 of record JAHHZJ010010719.1, read on the forward strand.
ATGTGATATACATGTAATTGATGTGTACCTTACCGATCTCGTAGTAACTCACGGTATTTGATACGGTGCCGTTGCTCATATTTGTAACTCACAGGCAGGAGCTGCGGAATAAATGGAGACTGGCGAAGGGCGAGGTGACGATCGGCGTCGGGAATGGTTCGAGTCGATGTGATCGCCGTCGACGCTGCCTCTACATTTACCCACGGGATTAGTTTTGAACCTTAATAATTGTTATTTAGTGCCATGTTTGAGCATGAACATTGTATCTGGATCTCATTTAATCTGAGATGGCTACTCATTTAAGTCTGAGAATAATGGTTGTTCGATTTATATGAGAGATATGTTTTATGGTCATGCTCCGATGGTCGATAGTTTATTCTTAATGAATCTCGGCGTAATATTACACATGTTCATAGTGTGGATGCCAAAAGATGTAAAGTTGACAACAATAGTCCCACATACTTGTGCACTTGCCGCCATTGGTCACATTGGTGTCAAGCGCATGAAGAAGCTCCATCTTGATGGACTTTTAGAGTCTCTTGATTATGAATCGTTTGACACATGCAAACCTTGCCACTTAGGCAAAATGACCAAGACTCCGTTCTCCGAAACAATGGGCGAGCAACCAACTTGTTGGAAATCATACATACCGATGTATGCGGTCCAATGGCGTTGAGGCTCATGCGGAGGATATCGTTATGTTCTCACTCTCACGATGACTTGAGTCGATATGGTATGTCTACTTAATGAAACACAAGTCTGAAACCTTTGAAAAGTTCAAGGAATTTCAGAGTGGCGTGGAGAATCAACGTGACCGAAAGATAAAGTTCCTCGATCGGATCGTGGGGAGAATACTTAAGTCACGAATTTGGTACACACTTAAGGAAATGTGGAATTGTTTCACAACTCACGCCTGGAACACCTCGGTGAAATGGTGTGTCGAACATCGAATGTCAGCTCTATTGGATATGGTGCGGTCTATGATGTCTCTTACCGATTCTTGCCATCATTTTGGGGATCGCTCTAGAGACAGCTACATTCACTTTAAATAGGGCACCGTCTAAATCCGTTGAGGCGACACCGTATGAATTATGGTTTGGGAAGAAACCTAAGTCATGCGTTTCTAAAAGTTTGGGGATCACGATGCTTATGTCAGAAACTTCAACCTGAAAAGCTCGAACCCAAGTCGGAAAAATGCGTATTCATAGGATACCCTAAGGAAGCATCGGGTATACCTTCTACTTAAGATCCGAAGGCAAGATCTTTGTTGGCAAGAACGGATTCTTTACGGAAAAAGAGTTTTCTCGAAAAAGTAAGTGGGAGGAAAGTAGAACTTCGATGAAGTACTACCTCTCGAGCGGGAAAGTGGTGCGCGAGAAACTGTTCTGTGATGCCCCTGTGCAAGAGGAAAACAATGATGATGATCAAGGTACTTGGATCAAGTTACTCTGAACTCGTAGGTCCACAAGGACACGTTCCGCACAGTGATCGACAACCCTGTCACGGAAATCATGTTGTTAGACAACGGTGAACCTTGAACTATGAAGAAGTGATGGCGGGCCGGATTCCAACAAAGCGGCTTGAAGCCATGAAATCCGAGATAGAATCCATCTATGAAAACAAAGTATGGACTTTGACAGACTTGCCGATGATCGGGCGATAGAAAACAAATGGATTTTCAAGAAGAAGGCGGAGCGGATGGTAATGTTACCATTTATAAGGCTCGACTTGTCGCTAAGGGTTATCGACAAGTTCAAGGGATTGACTCTGACGAGACATTCTCTCCCGTGTGAAGCTGAAGTCCGTCCGAATCATGTTAGCAATTGCCGCATACTATGATTATGAGATATGGCGGATGGACGTCAAACGGCATTCCTTACGGACATCTTAAGGAAGAGCTGTATATGATGCAGCGGAAGGTTTTGTCGATCCTAGAGCGCTAACAAAGTATGCAAGCTCCAAGATCCATTTATGGACTGGTGCAAGCATCTCGGAGTTGGAACATTCGCTTTGATGAGATGATCAAAGCGTTTGGGTTTATCTTGGACTTATGGAGAATGCGTTTACAAGAAAGTGAGTGGGAGCTCTGAGCATTTCTCCTATTATATGTAGATGACATACTCTTGATGGGAAATGATACAAAACTTCGACAGACATTAAGGCCTACTTGAATAAGTGTTTTTCAATGAAGGACCTTGGAGAAGCTGCTTATATATTAGGCATCAAGATCTATAGAGATAGATCGAGGCGCCTCATAGGTCTTTCACAAAGCACATACCTTGATAATATTTTGAAGAGGTTCAAAATGGATGAGTCAAGAAAGGGTTCTTGCCTATGTTACAAGGTGTGAGATTGAGCTCAGCTCGATCACCGACCACGCAAAAGATAAAGAAGAGATGAGTGTCATCCCTATGCTTCAGCCATAGGATCTATTATGTATGCCATCTTGTCAGACCGATGTAAACCTTGCCGTAAGTTTGGTAGCAAGATACCAAAGTAATCCCGCAAGGAACACTGGACAGCGTCAAGAATATCCTAAAGTACCTTAAAGGACAAAGGACATGTTTCGTTTATGGAGGAGCGAAGAGCTCGTCAGTAAAGGGTTACGTCGCGCTAGCTTCGACTCGAGATCTGGATGACTCTAAGTCTCAAACCGGATCGTGTATATGTTGAATGGTGGAGCGATGGCTGATGCGGTCAAGCGAAGCGTCGTGGAGGATCTACGTGAAGCGGAGTACATGGCAGCCTCGGAGGCGCACATGAAGCGATTTGGGTGAAGGAGTTCATCACCGACCTAGGAGTCATACCCAATGCGTCGGGGCGATCAAACTCTTACGTGATAACACTGGAGCTATTGCCCTTGCCAAGGGCCAGGTTTCACAAGAAGACCGAGCACATCAAGCGTCATTTCAACTCCATCCGTGAAAATGTTCAAGATGGAGACATAGAGATTTGCAAAGTGCAGACGGATCTGAATGTCGCAGGATCCGTTGACTAAACTCTCTCGCGTGCAAAACATGATCAACACAGAACTCTATGGGTGTTGATTCATCACAATGTAACTAGATTGGTGACTCTAGTGCAAGTGGGAGGCTGTTGGAAATATGCCCTAGAGGCAATAATAAAAGTATTACTATATTTCATTGTTCATGATAATTGTGTTTATTCATGCTATAAGCGTATTATCCGGAAATCATAATACGTGTGAATACTTAGACCCCAATATGTCCCTAGTGAGCCTCTAGTTGACTAGCTCGTTGTGATCAGCAGATAGTCATGGTTTCTGACTATGGACATTCGATGTCATTGATAAGCGGGATCACATCATTAGGAGAATGATGTGATGGACAAGACAATCCTAAGCATAGCATAAAAGATCGTGTAGTTCGTTTGCTAGAGCTTTGCCAATGTCAAGTATCTCTTCCTTCGACCATGAGATCGTGTAACTCCTGGATACCGTAGGGGTGCTTTGGGTGTATCAAAGCGTCACAGGCGTGGCGGGTGACTATAAAGGTGCACTACAGGTATCTCCGAAAGTATCTATTGGGTTGACACGGATCGAGGCGGGATTTGTCACTCCGTTATGCGGAGAGGTATCTCTGGGCCCACTCGGTAATGCATCATCATAATGAGATCAAGGTGACCAAGGTGTTGTACGGGATCATGCATTATGAGTGCAGTAAAGTGACTTGCGTAGCGAGACTGAACAAGGTATTGGGATACCGCGATCGAGTCTCGGGCAATAACGTCTCGATTGACAAAGGAATTGTATCGAGGTTTGATCGAATCCTCGACATCGTGGTTCAACCGATGAAATCATCGAGGAGCATGTAGGAGCCAACATGGGTATCGGACCCGCTGTTGGTTATTGCCGAGATCGTCTCGGTCATGTCTGCGTGTCTCCGAACCGTGGGTCTACACATAAGGTTCGGTGGCGCTAGGGTTATTAGGAAGACTAGTATGTGACTACGAATGTTGTTGAGTCCGGATGAGATCCCGGACGTCACGAGGAGTTGGAAGGATCGGAGGTAAATATTTATATATGGGAAGTTGTTAAAGGACACGAGAAAGTTTGAGGCGTCGGTATTAGCGGGGCCACGGAAGGGTTCGAGGGTCCACGGAGGGGCCACCCCTCGGGGGCCACTGGGCTGCGTGGGAGTTGGCCAGCCCGTGGGCTGGCGCACCCCCTTGAGGCCCTTGCGCCTAGGGTTGAGGGGAACCCTAGGCGCCCCTTGGGGGCAAGTCCCCCTCCGCCGCCGCCCTCTAGATGGATCTAGGGGCGCCCCCCTCTCCCTTCCCCTATAAATAGAGGGGTGAGGGAGGGCAAGCCGCACCACAAGCCAAGGCGCAGCCCTCCCTCCCAACACCTCTCCTCCTCCGTTGTGAGCTCGGCTGAAGCCAGCCAGATCTTGCTTCTCCACCATCACCACGCCGTCGTTGCTGGTGGGCTGTCTTCCTCAACCTCTCCTTCCTCCTTGCTGGATCAAGACGGAGGAGCGTCACCCGTGCCAGCTGCGTGTGTTGAGCGGAGGTGCTGTCCGTTCAGCACTTGGTCATCGGTGATTGAATCACGTCGATCGACTCCATCATCACCTTGCAAGCTTCCGCACGCGATCTACAAGTGGTATGTAGATGCAAACTCTCTCCCATGACTCGTTGCTTAGATGAACTCATAGATGGATCTTGGTGAAACCGTAGGAAAAATTTTAATTTTACGCAATGTTCCCCAACACGATACCCTTTGTTGGGGACGTAGAAATTCAAAAAATTCCTACGTACCGCAAGATCATGGTGATGGCATAGCACGGAGGGGAAGATGTTGTCTATGTACCCTCGTGACGAAGCGGAGCGTTACTAACGTAGAGGAAGTAGTCGTCGTCTTCCGGTCCAACCGATCCAAGCACGTTACTCCGGCACCTCCGAGTTCTTGACACCGTACAGCTCGATGCGCACTCGGACTCTGATCCAGCGAGAGGTTGGGAGGAGTTCCGTCACCGACGGCGTGATGCGATCTTGATGTTCAAGCTGCGAGGCTTCGCCTAAGCACCTGCAATATGACCGAGGTGTAATATCTTGGAGGGGGCACAGCGCAGCTAAGGAACGATCACGAAGATCAACTTGTGTGTCCATGGGGTGCCCCTACCCCGTATATAAAGGATGGAGGAGGGAGGGCGGCCCTCTTCTATGGCGCGCCTAGGAGTCCTACTCCCAAGAGTAGGATTCCCCTTTCCTAGATCAACTAGGAGTCCTTCCATGTATTAGGAGTAGGAGACAAGGAAGGGAAGAAGAAGGGAAGGAAGGAGGGGTTCGGCCTCCCCTAGTCAATTCGGACTAGGTCATGGGCATGCCTGCCCTAGGCAGCCCTCTCTTTCCTTGAGGCCCAATAAGGC
>JAHHZJ010010722.1:0-16238 GCA_021437245.1 Aegilops speltoides
AAGGCCTCGGCAAGGAGAGCTTGCGGGGAAGAGACAAGGCCCGGCAAGAGGGCTTCTGGGAAGGCCGACCAAGGCACCTCAAGAAAACTTGCTGCTGACGCGTCGCGCGTCCAACAAGACGGCGGCGACAAGCTTCGGACTCGACAAGACAACGACCCGACAAAGCGCTTGCGGGGCAAACTTCCACCACTTGCCGCTCCAGCGCATCCACGCGTATCATACAGGGCCGTCCGGTAGCGTGGCGGAAGGCTGTGCAACCGGTAGTGATGGCAAGCGGAGAAAGACAAGGTGGCCATCGTGGCAAGCGGTGGCGCTTCATTGATCACTTTTGTGCCTTGTTTAGGCGACTCGAGCGGGCATTTAATGCCTTTGTCCCCTGCGGCGAGTTAGGTAGGGTACACTGTACAAAGTAGTTGTACCAACCACATCTTTACGTTTTGCCCTCGCCTCGTTGCCACTTGTCGGTGACCCTTTAGGCGTATAAAAGGAGGCCCATGCATAGCGTGAGGAATTGAAGCATTGAAACTATAGGACACTCACGCTCTCAAGCAGAAAAGAATACAATCACAAAGTAGCGGTAGGAGTATTATCTCTCAGGAGAGCTCTGAAGCTGGTAAAATCGCTCGTGTGCCTCGCCTCGATCTGCTCTTCGTGCGATCCTCGCCCCTCCCCGCCCGGACGAAAGGGCCCTGCCCCATAGGTGTTCGCTCCACGACATCTTTAGCGCGCCCGGTAGAAGCGTTGAGGTTGTGTGAACCTGATCCGGCGTTCACGAGCGGACCTTCATTTTCATCATCAACATGCCGGCGAAGAAGAAGGCTTGGGCGGCTGGTCCGTCGCGTCAATCCCCGCGCCCGGGCGAGCAGGCGGTAAGGTGGGCGCCGGCGAAAGCGGGCGTCGGCGAGGAGCTCACGGTGCTGCGAGGTCAAGGACAAGGCCCTGCAAACCTCGGCGTCCGTACATGCACGCGCCCGTCGAGAGGTCGGGACCGGCAGCGTCATGGTACTCGCGATACCATCCGCGCTAGACCAAACCAAGCTGGTGGTTCTCGTGGCGCTCAATACCATCATGCCGCCAACATGCGGCTGGCGAGGTATAGTCGCTGGGCAGTACTGCTCCTTCAACCCAGTTGGAAGTCCGAGCATATCCGCTCCTCGCACCGTTCGCCACCGCCACGAAGACCCGGAAGAAGCGTTGGCGAGCTCAAGCTGCTCTGGATTACCCTCGATGGCGAACAAGATCGGCGAATGGAAACCACCATTGAGTCTTGTCGGCCGCCAGCAAGACACTCCACAGCAGCGATGCGTCGCGGCAGCGAATTGCGAGCACAAGCGATGGCGACAAGACGGTGGGGTGCGACCACGTGCATTCTCCTCCACGAAGGCCAAGATCGCCCGACTTGCCGGATCCGCCTCGGCGATGACTCCTTTGTGTCATCGGATCCAGCGACCCGTCGCGATCGGCGCTGTCGGTGTACTAAAGTAGGGTACCTTAGTACCCGAACTTGTCGTAGGCGATCGCAGCATCCAGCGGCAAGGCTTGCAGGCGTCGCCAAGATCCTCCGCTATTCCTATTCTGCCATTCAAGAACAAAGTGTTAGCTGAGAAGGCAGAACCCGGCAAGAGGGCTTGCGGGAAGGACAAACCCGGCAAGAGGGCTTGCGGGAAGATAACAAGGCACCTCGGAAAACTTGCCGCGGCGCTCAGCGCGTCCGGCAAGACCCGTGAGTGGCAAGCTTGCGGATCCGACAAGGCGGCGCGTGGCAAAGGCGCTTGCCGGCGAGCTCCACTCTGCATGCAGCTCCGGCACATCCGGCGACGTGTCTGCCACGGATCGCTCCGGTGCCGTGGCGGGTAGCTGTCAGACCTAAGCGGTGCGGTGGCAAGCAAAGATGACAAGGAGGCCATCGTGGCGTCGGTGGCGCCTAACGGTCGTTTCCTACCTTTGTTTGGCGACGGAGCGGGCATTAAATGCCCTTGTCTCCTGCCGTCGAGTTAGGTAGGGGGCCTTTGGTAGCAGTTGTACCAACCGCGTTTTACTCTTTTACCCTCTTTCTCGCTGCCACTCGGTGACCCTTTTACCTATAAAAAGGAGGCCCATGCGCCGTAGAAGGGGTTCGGTCGGTTCGACTCACTCGACACCAACACACCCGCTTTCGAGCAAACAGAATAGAAACACAAAGCAGCGGTAGGAGTTTTATCTCTCCGGAGAGCTCGAAGCTGGGTAAAAATCCCAGCGTGCTCTCGCCTCGATCGCTCTGCGTCGCCCTCCGCTCCTTGCGGACCGAAGGGCCCCCTGCCCCATAGGTGCTCGTTCCGCCGACATCTTTGGCGCGCCCGGTAGAAGCGTCGAGTCGTCGTGTCGATCCGGCGTCTGCGCGCTACATCAACATCTACATCGACATGCCACGAAGAAGAAGACTTTGGAGGTGGCGCTCGTCTGCGACTATCCTGCAGCCACCGACAAGCAGGCGGTGGATTGGATGCGGCGGAGGCGAAGGCTGGCGAGGGACTCACATCGTCACCGGTCAAGGACAAGGCCCGCAAGGTTCAGCGTCTGCATCCACGCAACCCTCCCGGGAGGTGCATGATCAACAACACCACGGTGCTCCTAGCACCGTACTCGCGATGGAACAAGGCCAAGCTGGTGGGTCGCGGGGCGCTCAAGGCCAATGTGGCGTCAACACGTCGGCCGGCCTTGATCTTGTCGCCTCGGCGAGATGTTGCTCCTTCTAACACTATTAGAAGTTTGAGCATGTCCGCACCTCGCGTCGCTCTCCCACCCAACACTCCGGAGAGCGCGGCGAGCCGCTGCTTCTAGATTACCCTCGGCGCCGAGACAAGATCGGCGGCGGAGGCTGCCGTCGAGCCTCGTCGGCCGCCAGCGGCGACAAGCCCGGCAACGGCGCATTGAAGCCCGGCAAGGCGCCCAGCGCATGGCCGCGCCGACAAGACCGCTGGGGTGCCACCACGTGCACTCCCGCCTCGAAGGCCAAGATCGCCAACTCGCCGGGCCAACCTCGACACCGACTCCATCGCGTCGTCCGACCCTGAGCTCGATCCGATCAACACCAAGTTCTCCAAGAATGGCGACGAAGCGCTTCGCTTTTCGCATCGGCGTCGAAGAACTCTGACGTCAATCGACCAGCGCTGGGCCTTGTCGATATGCAGCGCCCGAAGAACGAGGCGACTTGCGTCTGTGATGAGGTTGCCTTGCGTTCACCCGTGAGCTGCTGGCAGATCGATGGCATACCAGAACTTCAAGCGGGCGTGCCGAAATGCGATGGCAGGATACATCCGTCGAGTTCCTCGGCGTCTACACCATTATGGTGCGAGGCTGCGGAGGTCGCGGCGAAGATCTCGCCAACTACTTCCGGCGGTGCTCAAGCCACGTCGGATCTTGGCTGATGCACTGCGGACAACTCCATCTCTTCATGGGCAGACTGTGCCATCGGTTTGTCGGCGCCTTCCGGCGACCACAAACCCCATGGCGGAGAGTGATCTTCATTTGCTGCGCCCGGAAGGAAGGAGAACCCCTCGCAAGTATATCTGAGAGATTGATCGGTGCAGCGCAACATCCCGAGCGTCCACCCTGCCCGGTTATCGCCGCGTTCCATCGAATGTGCGTAACGTAGATGAGGAGGAGATGGCGATGTGCAAAATCGAGATGTCGCGAGCTATATGCTCTAGCCGACAAGTGTGCCGCGAATGAAGAGGAGGAGACTCCGGAGAGAATCACGAGAAGCGAAGGATCGGCGGTGAGGATGCCTTCGGCAAGAAGGCTGGGCGGAATAACGAAAGAGGAAGGCTAAGGATGTGCTAGTTGTTGAGCAGTCCGGCAGGGGCTGACTCAAGAAGGCCAAAGCTGGTGACTCGGTGAGGCTGTGGTAGCCGCCGACAAGCGGGGCGACTCCGACAAGCGATCTTGCAAGATCCACCGCACCAAGGGCCATGACCTCCAAGCTTGCAAGAAGGTTGAGCAGATGGCAGAGCTCTGACTGAATCTGACGCCAGACAAGGAGAAGGCCGGGAAGGTGGCGGAGGATCCGGCAAGAAGTGCCCGCTTTGGGGAGGCGCCCGGCAAGGCCAAGCAGCCGCAAGGAGATGAGGCCTCCCAGCGGCGCGACAAAGATGAAGGCGAAGATGAGGATGATGAGATGGAGGAGGATGAGATTGACGAGCAGGAGTTCGAGAAGGCAGCGAGGTGTTGTGCATCGTGGCGGTGCTTCTGCGCACCTCGCCTTGCCAACTCAAGCGATGGGTGCGGGAAGTGAGCATGCAGAACCGTTTGTTGAGTCGCGCAAGCCCTGAAGTGGTCCCGCGCCATCATCTTGACATTGAGGATCACCACGATTGCATCACTGCGGTCGGTGTTTGCGATGTTGGTTTCCCCGAACAATCCAACCTCAAGGTCACGAAGATGCTTGGTTGGCGGGGCGGCTGAATCTGATCTCCTCCCGTGCTCAAAGCTCGGATCCCGACAGTGAGCTCGAAGAGTGGTACCTTCAAGGAATAAACCGGGAAGGAGCAAGCGAAGGGAAGATCACCTTGCCGATAACTTTTGGCAGCGAGTTGAATTTCGGGACGAGAGAGTCACATTTGGCGTTGCTGATTTCCCATTGCCCTACAATGGGATACTTGGCAAATCCGGCGACTTGCCAAGTTCATGGCAGCCTCTCACTCGCCTACAATGTGCTCAAGATGCTGTGCGATAAGTGTTATTTCTGTCCATGGCGACAAGAAAGATGCACTTATCTATACCGACAAGATCTGTCGAAGCGGCAGCATGCGAAGCATAAACCACTTGCCGCTTGAAGCTCCGGGGAAGAATAAGACCAAGTCCGGCAAGTGTAGCTCGATTCCCACTCGGCAAGCGCACCTCTTGGTGCTGCGCTACCATCGAGGGCGCTTTCCATCGAGCTCCACCGGCAAGTGCAAGAAAGCAAAGACAGCGACACGGAGACCAGAAAGTGGCGCCAAGGAGGATGGCTGGTGGTACCTTCACCATCGATGCACGCTTGACCCTAAATAGGAAGCGGCGCTCGTTGCTCTGCGGTGAATGTCGATGTGTTTGCATGGCAACCATCTAACATCACCGGTGTTCCCGGAAAGTAATTGAGCACCACCTTGCCGTCTGCCCTCACGCGAGGCCGTCAGCGAGAGTTAGAAAACAAGCGGTGAGAGACAAGAGTTCATTGCAAAGAGATCAAGAAATTGGAAGCGCAGGCTTAGTCAGGAGTACTCCATCCAGCGTGGTTAGCCAATCCGTAGTCGTCGCCAAAGCAAGCGGGAAGTGGAGGCTTTGTATTGACTTCAGATGTTAATAAAGCATGTCCCAGGATCCATTTCCCTTGCGGCGCATTGACCAGATTATCGACTCCACGGCGGGATGTGATCTGCTTTCATTCCTTGATGTGTACTCGAGGATATCATCAGATCTTCATGGCGAAGAGGATGAGAAAACCGCATTCATCACTCCATGTGGCACGTCTTGCTTTGTACGGATGCCTTTCGGACTAAGAATGCTGGTTCAACATTACAAGAAGTAGTCGATCATGCTTTTGAGCCACAGCTGCCTGCAAATGTAGAAGCTTACATGGATGACATATTGGTCAAGAGCAAGGACAAAGAAACTCTGGTCCAAGATTTGGGCGAGACTTTTCAAATCTGCGCAAGATCAATCTTAAGTTGAACCCGAAATTGCGTGTTTGGAGTTCCTTCCGGCAAGCTTCTCGGGTTCTTTATATCGAGAGGGGATTGAAGCCAATCCCGACAAGATCAAGGCCATCGAGCAAATCGAAGCACCGAAGCGAGTCAAGGATGTCTGAAGGCTTGCCGGCTGTCGTTGCTCTCGGCGAGGTTCATTTCAAGTCTGCTGAACCGCCTGCCGTTTTCAAAATTTTGAAAAAGCGGGTCAATGAAATGGACTCGGAAGCGGAGGCTGCGCTGCAAGACTTAAAAATATCTATCCTCCACTCCAACACTTATCGCACCTAAACCACAAGAGAAGTTGCTGCTATATCTGGCGCAACCAATCAAATGGTTAGTGCTGCGTTAGTGGCGGTGAGGAGAGCGGATGATGAGCCGACAACGCGGGAAGCGAATCAGCGACAAGCGGGGCTTCCCGACAAGCTCGGTTCCGGCAAGGATGGATCTGCGCAGCCACAAGAAGAAAGCGAAGAAGAGGTGCAGCACCTAGTTTACTTTGTCGGTTCCCTTCTGAGGGGCTAGATCAAGGTACTCGGTGTGCAGAAGTTGCTTTTCGGCCTCCTCATGGCCTCGAGGAAGCTGCGCCATTATTTTCAAGCACATGAGATCACATGTCACTCGCTTTCCGTTGAAGAGGATATTGCAGAATCCGAAGCAAGGCGAGGATTGTCAGTGGGCCTTTGGAATTGTCAAGCTTTGGCCTCAAGTTTGAAAGTACTTCAACTATCGAGCCGAGCATTGGCGAATTCATAGCGAATGGGCGCCAACACCCGATGAAGAAACTCCGGAGAGGAGCATCCCGTCAAGGAAGCAAGCAAAGAATGGATCATGTACTTTGATGGTGCCTTCTCGCTGCAAGGCGCTGGTGCGGGCGTACTACTCGTCGCACCCACCGGAGACCACCTCAAGTACGTGGTCGGATGCACTTTCCCAAGGAGCAAGCTGCAAACAATCTGCGAGTATGAAGGCTTGCTTGCGGACTCGAGGATCGCGCGGAACTTGGGATCAAGAAGCTTATTGTCGGGGTGACTCACGCTTGTTGTCCGTCAAGTAAACAAAGATTATCGAGCCGTTGATGGAAGCCTACATTGATGAAGTGAGGAAGCTAGAAGAACATTTTGAGGGCCTGCAGATGGAACATGTTCCAAGAGCTCAGAATGACATTGTAGATGGCTTTGTCAAAGTGTGCCGCACTCAAGCTACAATGGAACCATGAATTTTTGTGCTCAAGCTGACTCAACCATCGTAACACCATCAAGCTGGACAGAGCAAGAAGGAAGTTGATTCTGGCGACTACCTTCCGGCGAGCTCCCGAAGCCACCGCCAAGAAGGTCCCAGGATCAACACAAAGAGTCTTGAGGCAGTCTGCTCCAGCAGCCCAGGGCTTGTTTGTTGAAGCGAGGCGCTCCCGACAAAGTGTGTCCCGACACGCTTGCGGGAACATCATGCTCCGATAGAATCGCAGATTCTTGCCGTGAAAGCGGATGTTCTCAGCAGCATTTGCGCCTTTAGTCCTTATCATCGAGCCCTGAAGCTCCGGCATGGGCACGAGATCGTCCATTTCCTTGACGGAGAACTTCCGAGGAACAAGAAGAAGTAGAAAGTAGCCCGGCAATCAAGTATGTACCGGTTTGTCGATGACATCTGCGAAGAAAGATTCAGATGAATGAAGTGCATTTCCGGGAAGAGAGGACGGGAGCTGTTGGCTGAGGTACATGGAGGCATATGTGGTCACCACATTGGCGAGAGCACTTGCGCAAAGCTTTCGGCAAGGTTTCTTCGGCGACAGACCCTCCGGGATGCAAGCACAAGTAACCAAGTGTGAAGCGTGCGGTTCCACTCCAAGCAGATACATCAACCAGCTCAAGCTCTCCAAACAATCCCTTTATCACGGCCATTTTCGATGCGGGGCTCGACATCCTCAGCCCCTTTCCCGAGCCGTCGGGGCTTTGAGTACTTATGCGTTGCAATCGACAAGTTCACAAAGTGGCTGGAAGTGGAGGTAGTGAGGAAGGTGGCAGCCACGGTCGATGAGTCAAGTTCTTGGTCGATTGTTTGCCGTTTGAGTCCCTAACGGATCATCACCGACAATGGCACACAATTCCGAAACCGCACCTTCATGCGATGCGTCCAAGATCTTGGCACCAAGATCTGCCGCTCTGTGCTTACCCGAAGCAGCGGTCAAGCGAGAAGGCAACTGAAGTCTCTGCGAGACTCAAGACAGAACTTTCGACGGGCTGCACAAGTCACGGAAGAAATTGGATCGAGGAGCTGCGGTGGTTCTTTGAGTCGATCAGGGGCTGACGAAATCGAGCCAGCGGCGGACACCTTTGCTCTTGTCTATGGGCGAAGCAATTCTCCCCGGAACTTCGTATCGGATCGCCTCGAGTGCTCGCTTATGATGAGCTTGAGCAAGAGCAGCTGCGGCAAGATGGCCTGCTCCTCGAGGAAGATGATCTTCAGGCTTCTTGTCTGAGCTGCTCGTTACCAGCAAGCTTTGCGTCGCTACCATAGCCGCAAAGTTAATGCGGATGCTTGAGGAAGGCAACCTTGTTCTTGGTAGCGTTCAATCCGCCAAGAATTCCAACAAGTTGGCCTTGAAATGGGAAGGCCCTTATCGGGTGAAGCGAGTCACTAGGCCATTGTGCTATCACGCCTGAGACCGAAGATGGCTTTCGGTGAGCAATTCCTGTAACATAGAGCATCTTATAAGTTTTACCCATAAAGGCGCGTTGCGGAAGCTGTTCGGCAACCACCTTTTATACAACCTTGCACTTTGTTGCATGTAACCCTTTGTACAAAGTGGGCGCAGATCCGTGCATAAATAAGGAGGAGAGGATAAAGGTGTGGACGGGCGTCGTTCAAATAAGTATGGCCTTGCGGGACAGACTGACGAGAAAAGCTAAGTTGCCAAAGTTTGAGCATAATCAGTTTAAATTTTTAAGTTATATTCCTTGAGCGATCGTGCCTTGTATGGAAAACACATGCTGGCGAGGAACGGCTCGTGCAAAGTTAACGCCCTAACTTTGTTTGAGTCCGCTCAACAAAGAAGCGTGCTGCAACTAGTCCCGACAAGGTTTCTTGCGGAGCAACACGCGCAGCCAGGCTGCTGATGTTCCGCTTCAGCGCTCATGCAAGTGTGCTTGCTTGACAAGTTCCCTAAAACATAGGGCAAAAACATACAAGGGGTGGAATCAAGTAAAGGAAATAACATAGCGAGATAGTGCCGAGAATAGAGTTATATTACAAAAATAGCTTGTTCTTGCTGACTAAATTGTTCTCATGACTTAAATAAACAGCGACAAGGAAAGGAGAAGAAGGATGGCCTAATCACGCTCGCCATCGATCCTCGACTTCATTCATCTTGTCCCACGATGGAGTGCGGCGATGGCTTTGAGCTCCTCAAGATCAGCACCCTCGGCGGCTTCTTGAGGGCGGGAGAGGTCGAGGCTGGTTGCGGAAGAGGATCTTCACAGCACCTTCTCCAAGACCTTGGCGCGGATTGCGTGCGACTTCGTCCGCCCGGCTTCTTGGGATCCTTTCCGGAGTTCTTGAAGAGCCGTCCTACGCCCTTGAAGAAAAAGTAAGCTTGGCGCTTGGGCTAGTGATTTTCGTTGGTGGAGTACCCAAAAGCCGCCAAGTCCAGCTCCGCCGACTCCTCGTCGATGGCTGCAGCGATGTTGTGAGGCCCTCGTCGAGCTCCGTGGCCTTGAAAGTGTTACGAGTCTTGGCGGCCCTCGTCGGCAGCTCTTCGTTGCCCTTGACCTCTTCCTTCAAGTCATTTTCTCGCTTCTTGGCGGCGTTCAGCGTCTCCGCCAAGGTGGCCGCTCAGCTCGGATCGGCGCTTCGAGTCCTTGGCGGCGTTCGTTCCTTGATCTTGTCGGAGAGCTGAACTAGCAGATCGCCATGGGCGGGCATCCTTCTCGCGTTAGCGTGGAGTGCGGCAAGCTCTTCATTCTTCCCTTTCATGTCGCCTCCGCTGCGTCACCTTCACCTCTAACTCCTTCTTGGCGGCCTCGGCAGCGGCGCATCCTTTGCCTCGCCAGATTGCCCGCCAAGTGATTGCTCCCGGACGGCGGCTCCTCCTCGTGGCTGTCAAGTTCACCTTCTTCTATTAGCTCACCATCCGCTTGGACAGCTCCGTGGCGAGCCTCTGCTGCTCTTGGCTTGCCTTTTCAGGATGAACACCTTCTTGCCTCGTCGAGCTGCGCCCTCTCCTCGGCAATGGACGGAGGGCCTCTGGTTCTGACTCTTGAGCTCCTCGCATGCTTTTCTATGTCGACTCCCGCCGCGACAAAGCGCTTCCGGACTCAAGCTTAAGCTTGGCGATAAGTGACACCAGCTTTCGGAGCATTGCTCCTCTTCGGACTCGCCTGCTGCTGATGCTTGGCGCGTCAACCACCCCACCCAGCCCGGCGAGTACTTCCCGTCAAACTCCTCTCCTTCAACGGTGCCACAGGCTCGGCCGGGAAGCTTGATGTATACCCTCCCGGCCTTCTAGTATGCGCTGGTGGGGCTCCTCGGAGCCAGCGTTGCATCGCGCGGAGGGTGTGAGCGTGCGGCGCCTTGCGCTCCTGCGCCCTCCGGGTCGTCAGTACGGTCGCCGGACCCCTCGCCGGCTCCTGCGCCAGCAGCCTTGGCGGCTTCCTCGTCGGCGGGTTCATCAGCGCCGGCCTCTTCCTCGCCAGTGGCATCTTGATGTTGCGCATCGCCTTCCTCGCCAGTGGCCTCGGTCTCCATCGGGTCTGCGAGAGGGGGATCTGAGGATAGGGAAAGGAAGGAAAAGTCAAGCAAAAATCCAAAAAAACAAGAACCCAAGGGAAGATTTCCGACAAGGAAGGTTACCTGCGCTGGGCTCTGTGACCATGGGCTCCTCCACCAAGGGCTCACTGGTTCCGTCCCTTGCAGGACCTCTCCCCTTGCGGAGGCGCTCCTTGTCGAGAATCGCCCCCTTGGCGGCGTGGTCGAGCGAACAGCACCTCCAGGCGGTTCACGGTTACCTGATGGACCTGCTCTGCTCCTACACAAATAAATCATCAATCAAGATGTCAACAAAGAAGAAGCACCCGTCGCGCCCACACAGAAAGTAGACAAACACTTACGCTGGGGGCTGTCTTTGAGGCTGCTCAAGGAAGAAGGAACGGGTCCGTCAAGGTGGTCTCGGCGTGTCTTCGCGATCTGGCGAGGATCGTCCTCGATGACAACCACGGGGACCTTGGCCCCGCCGCGCTCTCTCGGCGAGTCCGAAATAGAACAAGTTGAAGGAAAGCCGTCGGATGCAAAGCCGAAACAACAAAGATTGAAGAAATACAAGTACAGTGAGAAGAAAGCCTTACTCCTCCTCCTCTTCTTCCTCCTCGTCAGACTTTCAGTAGAAGAGTTAATCTGGTACCCTTTACGTGCGGCGGGAGGTGGCTCCCTTGGGCGTTCTGCGGAGCTGCTGGCAGGGATCGGGTGAGGCAGCCGGGAAGACCCGCCTCAATTGCAGCACGGCTGGGATGCTCTGCGGCGGCCCGTACTTGCCGCGGTGGGCGTGTCCCACGCGCTGGACTCTCTGGCCTGCTGCCGCCCTCTTGGATCTCCAACTCGGCGGGCGCCTCCTTGAGCTGGAATTGGGGCTGCGGCTGGGGCTCCGCTGCGGCAAGCCACTCGAGCGGCTGGCCGCTCGCGCCCCAGCGGCTCGTTAACGGCCTCGGGCTCCCCTGCAGCGACCTCTTGACGAGTCTTCCCGGTCGGCAAGGCTTGCCGCCTCGGCCGCATCCGCCTCCTCCAGCGTGAAGCCAAACTTCGCCCGCGCCTTCCGCCGCCTCTTTGGCCTAGGTGGCGATGTACCGCATCTCGTCGTCGGTGGTGTCGGGTGAGAGCCTCGCTTTCGTCGGAGTTGACTGCTACCTCCAGAGCAAGCTATCTGCACGACATCGTCGAGCGAGCTCTATCAAGTGCGCTTATCTGTCGCGAGTCACACTCTGGCATCATTCTTGCGAATCTGATCGCTGGGAGTTGTTGACTGGGGATGGCATGACAACCTGAACCACTACTGGATGGTTGGCGTCATGCTTGAACAACTCCTCGCATCCGTCAAGCTCCGAGACCGTGAAATTGAAGTTGAGGCACTGGCGCAGCCTCATGATATCTGCGGGCGCCAAACATCGAGCGGGCCTCCTCTTCTGCGAGAGGCGTCTGACAGGCGAAGGAAATCCATGCCAACCGCCTGATGTGAGCCCGACAAGCTGGCCGGAGGATTCGGGTGGTGGCAATCTTCAGCTTAGCATCGTCCGCGACAGGCGCTCGATCGCCGCCATGCACCACCGTGTCGCGCAGGTTGGTGAATGGCTGCGGATTGGCATCACGATCCAGCACCACTCCGCCCTCCCTCATCCCACTTGCTGCGGGCTTCGCCGTCAAGTACACCTCCTTCATGCCGATCCAGGAGGTCGAGGCGATTCCGTAACCGGTGGCTCCCTTTCTCGGCCGGGGTGAAATAATGCGGAAAAGAGTGACGTCGGGAGGATGCCAGCGAAGTTCTCGTGAGGTGTCGAAAACGCCATTATCGAGCGGTGTTGGGAGTGAAATCAAAAGATGAAACCCGTAGGTATTCATGATGTCGCAGAAAAATCGGAGAAAAGGTGGGCGAGCCATAATAGAAAGAACAGGGAAGAAATAGTACCCTTTTGGGCACGCTTGATTTGGAAGCCTCGGCGAGACCGGCGTGTCGCAGTGCGCCAGCGTCTCCGTCGACGAAGAGTAGAACTCCTCCATGCCGCCTCGGGTAAGCTCGGGGAGAAAAGCGCTGCTTCTTGCGCAGCGCCTCAAGCTGCACGCGGCTCGGCCGACCGCCGCCGCCTTCCGGTCTTGAGCCATGCGAAGCGATGGGGAAAGCGAGGCGGACGCAGCGGCGGCAGCGGCAGACGGCGGGCGCTACTCTCTTCGGCAGGAAGCGGAGGAGCGGCGGAGCTTTGGAAGGAAGCTGCAAGTGGCGAAGGTGAAACGGCCTGTTTCCTCTGCCTTATAAGCAGGGGATCACGAATGTTACGCATTTCACTGGAATTAAAAGTAGTGCCACGTTCTCTCCCCGACGCGCGCGATTGCGCGTCTTGCGTGTGGGAGAAGCGCTGATGAACGCGAGTCGAGTTAATGTGGACCCGGCCGCGTGTGCCCGTGCCCTGTTTGGGCTGGCCCAACGCGCTTCGGCACCGTTTATGGCCCGAGCCAGGGGCTCTGTCGATGTACTAAAGTAGGGTACCTTAGTACCCGAACTTGTCTGCGAGCGATCGCAGCATCCTGCGGCAAAGGCTTGCGAGGCGTCCAAGATCCTCCGCTATTCCTGTTCTTGGCATTCAAGAACAAAGTGTTAGCTGAGAAGCAGAACCCGACAAGAGGAGCTTGCGGGAAGGACAAGACCCGGCAAGAGGAGCTTGCGGGAAGGAACAAGGCACCTCCCGGAAAACTTGCGCGATGCTCGCGTGTCCGGCAAGCTTGCGGATCGCGACAAGACAGCGGCGTGGCAAAGGCGCTTGCCGTGGCAAGCTGCCACTCTGGCATGCGCTCCGGCACATCCGGCGGCGATGTCGCCCGAGGATCGCTCACGGTGCGTGGCGGGTAGCTATGCAACCTAAGCGGTGCGGTGGCAAGCAAAGATGACAAGGAGGCCATCGTGGCGATCGGTGGCACCCCTAACGGTCGTTTCATACACTGTTTGAGCGACCAGACGGGCATTAAATGCCCTTGTCTCCTGCCGTCGAGAGTTAGGTAGGGGCACTTTGTTGGTATGATTGTACCAACCAGCGTTTTACTCTTTTACCCCTCTTTCTCGCTGCCACACCGGTGACCCTTTTACCTATAAAAAGGAGGCCCATGCGTAGAAGGGGTTGATCGGATTCGACTCACTCGACACCACAACACCACGCTTTCGAGCAAGACGAATAGAAACACAAAGCAGCGGTAGGAGTTTTATCTCTCGGAGAGCTCCGGCTGGTAAAAATCCCAGCGTGCTCTCGCCTCGATCTGCTCTTCGTCGCCCTCCGCTCCCTTGCGGACGGAAGGGCCCCCTGCCCCATAGGTGCTCGTTCCCACGACAGCGCCAAGTTCTCCACGAATAGCGGACAGAGAGGGCGCTTTCGTATCGCATCGAGCGTCGAAGAACGCGGACGTCAATCAGACCAGCGCTTGGCCAGCCTTGTCGACATGCATGCGCCCGAAGGAACGAGCGACTTACCGTCTGTGATGAGTTGCCTGCGTTTACTTTCGTGAGCTGTGGCGAGTCGTGTGCATACCAGAACTTCAAACCGGACGTACCGGAGAAGTACGATGGAAGGACGCACCCGTTGGAGTTCCTCAGCATCTACACCATCGCGGTGCAGGCTGCCGGGGGGCGGGACGACAAGATCCTTGCCAACTACTTCCCGCTAGTACTCAAGCCCAATGTCAGATCCTGGCTCATGCACTTGCCGGACAACTCCATATCCTCTTGGGCAGATCTTTGCCATCAGTTTGTCGGCGCCTTCACAGGCGGCCACAAACCTCCCGGCCAAGAGAGCGATCTTCATCTGCTCGCCCAGAAGGAAGGAGAGTTCTGCGCAAGTACATTCAAAGGTTCACCAAGTGCGATGCAACATCCCGGATGTCCACCCGCGCGGTCATCGGTCGTTCCATCGAGCGTGCGAAACCGCGAGATGCGGAGGAGATGGCGATGAAACAAGATCGAGGGATGTCGATGAGCTATATGCCCTGGCCGACAAGTGTGCGTCTTTGAAGAAGGGAGAAACTCCACGGAGAGAATCAGGAGCGAGGAGGATCGGCGGTGAGGAGCGCCGCCCGGCAAGAAAGGCGGCGGCGGAACAACGAAGGAGGAAAGGCAAAGCGTGCTTGTTGTCGAGCAGATCAGCAATGGAGGTGGCGCCAAGACAGCCAAGCCTAGTGAGTTCTGGCGAGGATCTTGTGGACGCCGACAAGCAAGACGACTCCGACAAGCGATCTTGCCAAAATCCACGCGCACAAGGGCCCACGACCTCGAGTTGCAAGAAGGTTGAGCAGCTTGTTGAGCTGCGGAAGGCTGAGTATGAAGCGTCACGACAAGGAGAAGGCCCGAGGAAGGTGCTGGTGGAAGCTGGCAAGAAAGCGTCCGGCAAGGGGGCGCTTGCAAGGCCAAGCAGCGGCAAGGAGATGAACCTCCGAGGCGCGACAAGGATGAAGAGCGAAGCGAGGATGAAGATATGGAGGATGATGAGGCCGATGAGCGGGAGTTTGAAAGCTACGAGAGGTCCTGTGCTTTGTGCGGTGCTTCTCGCATACTTCACACGCCAACTCAAGCGATTGGAGTGCGGGAGGTCAATGCAGCGAGAACCACCCGTCGAGTCCATAAGCCTCTCAAATGGTCCAGCACGCCTATCATTTTTACATTGAGGACCACGATCGCGTAAGCTGCGGTGGTGCTTGCCGATGTTGGTTTCACCAACTATCGGCAACCTCAAGGTCACTAAGATGCTAGTTGGCGGCAGGGCGGCTTGAATCGATCTCCTCTGCGGTGCTTGAAACTCGAGATCCCGACATGAGCTCGAGAAACGGCACATTCAAGGAATCAACCGGGAAGGAGCAAGCCGAAGGGAAAGATCACGTTGCGGTAACATTTGGCAGCGAGTTGAATTCAGGCTGAGAAGGTCACTTTTGACATTGCTGATTTCCGTTGCCTTACAATGGGATACTCGGCCGTCGGCGCTTGCCAAGTCATGGCAGCCTCTCACTATGCATACAACATCTTTGAAGATGCGGGTCCGATAAGTGTCATCTCGTCCTGGCGACAAGAAGGATGCTCTTATCTGCGCGACAAGATCTACGGAAACAGCGCTGACTGATCACAGACACTCGTAAGCTCCGGAAGAAGACCAAGTCGGCAAAACTCGATGCCCTCCGGCAAGCGCACCTCTTGGTGCTGCGCTACCGTCGAAGACGCCCATCGAGCTCCACCGGCAAGTGTAGAAAAGCGATAGCAGCTCGCGAAACCAGAAGGTGTCGCCAGGAGGATGGCCTGGTGGTACCTTCACCATCAATGCCAGCTTGATCCTAAATAGGAAGCGGCTCGTTGCTCTGCGGCGAATGTCGGCGTGTTTGCATGGCAACCGTCGACATCCGGTGTTCGAAAGTAATTGAGCACCACCTTGCCGTCTGTCCTCCGCGGCCCGTCAGCGAAGTCGGGAAGCAAGCGGTGGGCGCCAGAATTCATTGCGGAAGAGATCAAGAAGTTGGAGGCAGCGGGCCTTGTCGGAGGTGCTCCATCCGTGGTTGGCCAATCACGTAGTGCGTCATAAGCAAGCGGAAATGGAGGCTTTGTATCGATTTCACGATGTTAATAAAGCTTATCCCAAAGACCCATTTCCTTGCGGCGCATTGACCAGATCATCGACTCCACGGCGGATGTGATTTGCTTTCATTTCTTGGCGCATATTGAGGATATCATCAGATCTTCATGGCGAGAAGAGGAGAGACCGCATTATCACTCCATGTAGCCGTCTTTTTTTGTCACGGATGCCTTTC
>JAHHZJ010010726.1:0-18294 GCA_021437245.1 Aegilops speltoides
GGCGATCGCGGCTTAAGCCAGCGTCCTCGGCTGAATCGGACGCGCTACCTGCGGTCCGAAGAACAGCTGTACATCTCCGTGGGTGTCGCGCCCATAAAATCTTTGGAGAATCGAGGTCCCTCAGTTGAACTCCATAGGCGGAGAGGGCGGCGTTTGCAGGCGGGAGGTGCACGATTAGCATGACTTGCATCACCTTGACCGGTCGATCTCCTTATTTGGAGGTCTCGAATCCGGCCCTGCAGTCAGGCACGTCCTCAGACGGCCCCCAGTTGAAGCCCTGGTTGACCCACGACATTAGTTGCCATGGAGGTCCCGAGGCGGAAGGAGGCGGCGGCTTTGCTTGCGCCTTGGGCGATGATAAAACCACTCCTGCTGCCACAATCCTGTTCCTCTTGGAAGGAACCTTGAGCCCGCAGGCATCGACCTTCTTGCTTATAGTGCGCCCCGCGCTCCTCTTAGCACCCCGATCATCTTGGCTCCACCTTGAATGTTTTCAGCCACAGGCGAAGTGGCGGATAGCGGAGGAAGGCATGAGCGATAATGAATGCGGAGATATGGAGGATGGACTCCGGGGCCAAATCGTGGAAGTCCAGCCCGTAGTGAGAAAGGAGCCCTCTCACAAAGGGATCCGTCGGGAAGCCTAATCCCGGCAGAAGGTGAGATCTGGCAGCTTCGCCCGGGCTCGGGGGCAGCGGCTACTGCCTGGGGCAGGCGACCTGTCTTGAACCGTGGGCAGTGCTTGGCCTCCTGCAACTTCAAAAGTTCCTCCTCCGTGGAGGAGGCATCCACCGCGGAGGTCGGGCCGGACATTGTTTAGAATCCGAGCGCTCGAATCTGAAGCTCGAGGTGTTGGAACTAGGAAGCGGAGGAAAGATTCGATCACGAGATTGAAGAACAAGGACAGACCTTGGTCCTCTTATAAGAGGAAGAAATACCAAGGGCCGTCTCGTGACGTTGAGATTCCCATTCGATAGAGGCGTGGCGGCAGGAGCGGTTGGGTTACCCATACTGCGTGATGAGGATCCCGAATAAAGGGAACACGATCTGCTTGAGACATGGCGTGCCAAGAAGAAACGCCGCTAAGCGTGCTAGGCGGAATAATAAAAAGCGATTCAAGCGAGGGCTTGGCTGCGGTGTGATGTCACGCCGCATAATCATCGGCAGATTGAGCTAAGTGTATATTTTATTCTCTCTCGTTGGAATGTGGAATTCATTTTCGAGTCGAACACTATCACGGTGTTCATTATCTTCTCCGGATTATTCAAGGAGAACCCGCCTTGCAATGCGAACATTATGCATGCGGACTTATCGCCATTGAAGACTGGTTCAAGAACTCTTGAGGACTCTGGACTAGGGGTGTCCGGACAACGGACTATCAATATCCGCGGGACTCCCGGACTACGAAGATAGGAGATTGAAGACTCGGCTCGTGTCCGGAAGGTACTTTCCTTGGCGTGGAGGCAAGCTTGCAATCACGGATATGTAGATCTCCTACCATTGTAACCCACTCATGTAACCCTAGCCTCTCCGTGTCTATATAAGCGGAGGGCTTTAGTCCGTGGGCACAACATTACATCTCAACAATCATACCATAGGCTAGCTTCTAGGTTTAGCCTCCTTGATCTCGTGGTAGATCTACTCTTGTACTACCCATATCATCAATATTAATCAAGCGGGATGTAGGGTTTTACCTCCATCGAGAGGAGCGAACCTGGTAAAAACATTGTGTCCTAGTCTCTTGTTACCATCCGCCTAGGCCTTGATTGGGACCCCCTACCGAGATCCGCCGGTTTGACACGGCAGGTCCCTCCCACATAGGAAGGCTTATGCAGTCCCTCCTGAGAGAGGACCAGCGAACACGAGGTCCCCTACCTCGATAGTTCTGGGGCAGATGTTGTAGCAGTGGTACCGCCGGAGTGCCTGCTGGTATCTTGCCGCTCGTAGCGCAGCTTCTCGACAACGCTCCTCCCCCAGCACGAGGTCCGTCCCCCCGCATATAGCCCTGCAGCGTCTCGTCGAACTCCAGGACCCGCGCGGATCGAGGCCCGACCTCGTGAGGGAGGACCGCTTCGGCTCCGTAGACCAAGAAGAAGGGGGTCTCCCCAGTCGGCTTGGTCGGCGGTTGTCTTGGATGGACCACAACCTGGTTGAAGCTTCGTCGTACCAACCTCGCCGCGAGCCCTCCGGTTTCTTCTTGAGCGTCTGGTCTTGAGGCCCCTCGGGACCTGCGTTAGCCCCTTTCGGCTGGCCGTTGCTCGAAGTGCGCCACGAAGCGTAACGCATATCTGTGTTCCAAGGTTAGCACGATGCGTTTTGAAAAGGATTCTTGGTGAACTGCGAACCCGTTATCGATTATGATGCGGTTCGGTACCCGGCTCCGCTCACGATGCCCTTGATGAACTTGACGCAGAAGCCGGCGAGGGATGAATCGCGAGACCGGCCTCGACTTGACCCACTTGGTGAACTTGTCACGGCGGCGTAGAGTGGCGATAGCCCCTGGCGCCGAAAGCAGGCCCAAGATATCAACCCCGGCTGTGAAGGGCCACATGAGGGGTATGGTTTGCGGACCTCTGCGGTGATGGATCTGCTTGGCATGGAATTGTAAGCCTCGCAAGCCTTCACTAGTTCAACAGCGTCATTGGCGCGATAGGCCAATAAAACGCTGCGGGCATGCCGGCGAGGTCCGTGGCGGCGAATGATGCCTGGTCTCCACCGTGTATATCGCCAGCAGTTCCTTCCCTTGTTCCTGGTGATGCAGCGAGGACATCATTCGGTCATTTCGGTGAAGCTCTCCATCCATGATGCAGATCTGTTGTGGCTTGCGCGCCACACGCTCTGCCTCCTCCTCCTTCTCCGGCAAGGTCCCTTCGTTAAGTAGCTCCGAGCTCTATGATCGGCACCCTCCACGAGGCTCCATCATCAGAGGCGGGCGTGCTCTGAGAGTCGGACCACGCAGTGGGGCTCCCGAGGCAGGTGGTGAGGCTCCACCCAGGCTATCTGCACTCGACAATGATGGCGGGGCGAGGGCTTGAGCCACTCCTCCGAAGGCGCCCGGCTCTGGGGCAACCGCTGGAGGCTCGTTTGGCGATGCCGTCGGCCTCTTGATTAGTGCAGCGGGGCACATCTCTGTAGCTCAACCCCAGGCCTGCTTCTCCATCCTGCGGACCTCCATAAGTAGGCCTGCATGTGCTCATCTCTTGGCTCATATACCTTGTTGGAGAAATTGATTAGGAGCTGAGTGGCCCTTGATAGTAGGCGTTTTACCCTAGGGCAACCGCGACCTTCAAGCTGCTGTATCGGCGTTCATACTCCGCTATGTTGTTGGAGACCTTCTCGCCTTCTTTGGAAGCAGGCTGCAGCGTGGTAGAGCTTGTCTGAGTGGGAGACATGAGCACCGCCCAGCCCACCTTTTGAAGATTTCAGCTCGTCAGTACATGACCCAACCTTGGCGCCTAAGCTTCTTGAGGAAAGGATCGATCTCGCCATGCCACGAGGCCGGTGCCTCCGTCCATTCGGCCCACGAAATCTGCGGCCCCCTTGATGACTTCTGGTGGTGCGAATTCGAGCTGGAATGCTTGCGATTCAATGTTCGATCGGCGACCCTTGGCTGAGTTAGGGCTCCTGAGCACCCTTTCAAGGGTATCTGAGACAACCTTGATCGAATGACCACAGAAGTAGTGCAGCAACTTCTTGCGAGAACCACCAACAGCCGAGGAGGAGCTTCTGCGGCATGGGGTACCGTGCCCTGCATCCCGTAACACCATCTTGCAAGTACATAATTGCTTTCGGCGAGGCTTGGGCGTCGATCTTGGTGGCGTCCTCGAAGCGTGGTGCCTCTGAGGTGGTGGAGCCTCGAAGCTGGTTGCCGGGAGGAAGGGCCTCTCCGCCCTGGTGTGCTCCGCTGCGGTGGTGATCTTCCTGGTCATGGTAGTGACTTCTGCCGGAGTCCCTTTGATCCAGCTTTGCCTTGGCAGTGGCTGCCGTGGTCTTGGTCGGCGCTCCTCCTGCTGCCACCGGGGCTGCGCTAGCGGAGTAGGGAGTGGCGGAGCAAATACCAAGGGCTCTTGAGGCCTTGGAGCCACCATCCTTTGGAGCTAGTTAAGGTATCTCTTGAGATCTTGGAGCATGTATGTCGGCCTCTTTAGTCCATTCAAAGGGCCCCTTTTCTTCATCGGTGGAAGAAAGGCGGTGCCCGCTCCCCATCGGAGATGAAAGCGCCCAGCACCGTCTGCGCCATGTGAGCTTCTGCATTTCTTTGAGGTCTTTGGTGGGCTCATGTCCTCATTGCCTTGACCTTTTTGGGTTGGCCTCAATGCCCATTTGAGACCAGAGAAGCCCAAAAAGCTTGCTCGAGGACTCCAAACACACACTTCTTGGGTTGAGCCGCGAGGCTCACTGCGTTGAGCTCATGAAGGTTTCCTCCAGGTCTTGTATCGAGGTCTTGGCCCTTGAGACTTCACTCGATGTCGTCGGCGTAAGCCTCTACATTCTTCCCAGTTGTGGGCCCAAGGTGATGTGCATGAGCCGCTGAAAGGTTGCCCAGCGTTCGCATGATCAACGGCATGCATGCATATCGAGTACACCCCCCCTGCAGGGGTGGGAAGGCCGTCTTCTCCATGTCTTCCCAGCCATCTTGATCTGGTGATACTCGGAGAAGGTATCCAAGAAGCATAACGAGTCACATTTAAGCGGTGGAATCGGCGATCTGATCGATCACGAGGGCGAGGAGCGGATCTTGCGGGCATGCTTTGTTGAGGTTGGTGAAGTCGACACACATCGCGTTCCTTCCTCCCTTCTTTGGCTCAACCACGGGGTTGTGACCAATCTGAGTGTCGGACCTCGCGAATAACCCCGCAGCTTCTAGCTGCGGGTCTCTGAATGATGAAGGCCTGCTTTTCGATTGGACTGCCTCCTGTATACCTTCACAGGCGCGTTGGGACACATGTTGAGGTGGTGCTCGATTCGCCCGTGGGATCCCGCCAATTGATCGGGCTCCCGGCCGAACACCTTCTTGTTTGACGGAGAGACTTGACCAGGGCTTCCTCTGCTCGGGCTCGAGGTGGGCGCCTATGGTGAAAGTGGCATTGGTGGACCCGTCCTCGTCGGCAGTTACTTGCTTGGTCTGCTTTGTCTTGGGTGAACAATTGCTTCTTCTTGGTGGCGCAGCCCCTTGAAGCTTAGGGGTTTCTGCATCGGCGGGCGTCTGCCTCCGCCGTCTTGAGCGGTTTGAGTACCGCATAGCGCACCTTGGTGTCCCGGGCGCAGTGAGGCGCCGTTGCTCCGGGTATCTTCATGAGGTTGTACCGGGTGGTCGTGGCCATGAATTTGGCCAATGCTGGATAGCCGAGGGATGGCGTTGTGAGGGGAGGGCGATGGGGCGATGTCAATCGAGCGACTCGTGCACGAAATTAGTAAGTGAGTCTTAGAAAGTTACGAGCGGATCTGCCCCCAAAGGGTGGGCGACCACCTCGGCGCATGAGAAAGGCCGGCTGGGCTACAGCCACTCCGGGGTATCACGGAGGTTGAAGGCATCAGCGAGGCATCTTGAGGCCCGCGCCACCGTCGGCGAGAGTCTGGTGGCAGCCACTGGCGAGATGGTGGGCGTCACGAGCATGGGGGAATGGCCGGCGAGGCGAGTTGGAGGGTGATCCTCGAGTCGAAGGTCAGCCCGGCCGGCAACCCGTGCAGCCTGGGGAGCCCCTGCGGCGTGGGCGGCCGCCGACGGAATGAGAGACGGCAGCGTGGCGGTACGGAGGCGGCGCGCAAGCGCCGCCAGGGAGGCGCGAAGCGACCGAGGCAGCGGCGACAGGGTGGGTGAGGAAAAGCTGCGTGGCTCCTCCTAGAGCCCGGGGAATGCTGGGGACGATGCTTGCTGCCGTTCCCAGCGGGCGGTGGCGGTGTTGGCCAGCGGTGGCGGGAAACAGCAAAGGCGCCGCCCGGCAGAACCCGTCTGCGCATAGCGTGTAACCGAGGCGACTCGGCGCTTCGGTGCGAGCCCGGCGTCGAACATGGATGTGGCAGTTGGAGAAGAACAAAGGCAATGGAAGGCAAATTCAAGCACACCTACCTCGTGGCAAATGTCGGTTCGGGTTCAGCGAGACCCTTGAGTTGAACTACTGGGTGCCGCGGAGATTCAACCCTCTGCTGCTGTTCCTCACCGAATCGCTAGGATCTAAACTACCAAGCAGAACAACGCAAAGAGCACAAGGTTTATCTGGTTGAGGGCCACCATTGTGCTGTAATACCCTACTCCGGTGTGTGGTGTGGTGGATTGCCTCTTGGGCGATGATGATGAACCACACAGGAGGAACAGACCTCATGGTGCATTCTGGCTGGTGCTACTTGGTTCTCGCCCTTGGATACTCGATGCTTGATGTAGCGCCCTCGATCGCGCTATATCTCCCCGTGTCGAGCACGACTTAGAAGCATAACGCATTGAAAGCAATGTCGCAAGTGAGGTAATCTTCGCACAATCCATGTAATACATAAGGAAAAGGTACATAGTTGGCTTATAGTACGCCACTTCACACAATTACATGAATAAAGCATTACATCATCCGAGATACAATCAAGGTCATTCTGAACCAAAATAAAGAAGAACAACCCACATAAACCACAGATCCCCGATAGCTAAGCTGAATGCTCCACTACTAATCGTCAGGAAAGGAAACATAGTAACGACCAAGTGCCTCATCATATTCCACTTTAGCTCGGTTCGCCATCTGCGGCTAGCATCACAGTACACTGCATCTGTTTTGGTAGAATCTGTGAGCCACGAGGACTCATCAATCTCACACCAGCGAGATCAAGACTATTTAAGCAAGGGAAGGCTGGTGTCAAGGAGGAGCTGCTTTGCGACTAGCATATATGGTGGCTACATCACAAAAGAAGCGAGAAGAGAAGCAAAGGCGCGGTCGTGAAGCTATTAGCGATCAAGAAGTGATCGACTACTTCGTCAAGCATAACTCCAACACCGTGTTCACTTCCCGGACTCCGCCGAAGAGACCATCACGAGTTACATACCGCGGTTGGTGTATTTTAATTAAAGTCAACCGGGTTTTCTACAACGGACATTAACAAATTCCCATCGCCTCATAACTTGGCAGCCACCGGCTTTGAAAGATTATACCCTGCAGGGTGTCCCAACAGCCCATCACAAGCTCTCACGGTCATCGAAGGAATAAACCTTCACCCAAGACACCGATCGAGACTCGGTATCGGTACATCAAGACATTTCGACAATGGTAAAACTAAACCAGCAAGACCACCCGGTTTGCCGACAAATCCCGATAGGAGCTGCACATATCTCGTTCTCGGGGCTGGCGGATGGGTCGACCTACAGAGTAAAACCAGCCCTCGAGTTGCCCGAGGTGGCCCATGATCTGCCAGGTTGGGACCAACACTTTCGAAGGAGCACTGGCCGGGGGCTAAAATAAAGATGACCCTCGGGCTCATGAAAACCCAAAGGGAAAAAGGGGTGTAGGTGGCGAATGGTAAAACCAAGGTTGGGCCTTCTTTGGAGGAGTTTATTCAAAGCGAACTGTCAAGGGGTCCCATAAATCACCCGACCGTGTAAGAAGCATAAAATCAAGGAACATAACACCGGTATAATGAAACTAGGGTGGCAAGAGTGGAACAAAACACCGGGCATAAGGCCAGGCCTTCCACCCTTTACCAAGTATATAGATGCATTAATTAAAACAATAGATATTGTGATATCCCAAAATAACCATGTTCAACAAGGAACAAACTTCATCTTCACCTGCCAACTTAGCGCTATAAGAGGGAGCTGAGCAAAGCGGTAACATATAGCCAAACAACGGTTTGCTAGGAATGGTGTCAAGGTTAGAGGTTTGACATGGCAATTTGGGAGGCTGACAAGCAAAAGGTAGGCATCGTAGCATTGGCATAGCAAAAGCGAGCAAACTAGCATAGCAAAGATAGTAGTGATTTCGAGGTATGATCATCTTGCGAGATCATAAGGAAGAAGAACGATTCCATGAAGAAGACAAGCGGGCGTGAGCGAGCGGATCCTCACAACTCCGGAGCGAAACGCGAAGCTAACGAGAAAGCACCGGAAAGAAACAAACCACATGGTAAACAACCATCACATAAAACATGGCATGATGCACAAGCAAGTATGATGCATGTCCGGTTTAAGAGGCATGGCATGGCAAAATGCAACAAACTATCTTACAAATTAAGTGGAGCTCAATATGCAACGAGTTGCATATTGACGAAACACCACATCGAACTATTTAGTTCTCTCTTGTTTAAGCTACCCAACAATATTAAATGTTTATTAACATGGCAAGGGGTGAAGCATAACAAAAACTATATCATCTAAACAATTTAAATGGGGCCGGATATAAAAACAACAAATCCGGTAAATCCCCATATGCATTTAGCAATTTAATGCAACAACAAGTTTTAAACATTTTAATGTTGTTATCATGATCGGATGACATGAACAAGTTTTATGCAATTTTATAAAAATGTTGGCATGAGCATATAGAAGCATTTATAGCCATGGCGGAAGGAAAAAAAGGTGCCACGGTGAAAGCGGAAAAGGGTGCCGCATGGCGAAAATGAAATGGTGCCCGGCAACATTCGGTCATCGACAACTCCTCGAGATGTCGGTGCAAAAGAAAGTGTGGGTGGCGTGTGATGCAAGCGATGGTGGGGTGATCCGGATGCCGGGTTCCCGCGTGTCGGTGGCATGGCAAAAGAGGCGTCGCAAGGACAATACGGACCGCGGTCCAAACATAGGGTGCATCTCATCGCGGTCGTCTCGGGGTTATACCTTGAGCGTGCATTTTGGGAGGCGGTTCGAGTCGTCGAAGTAGTGGTACTCGTGCGTAGTGGAAGTAGGTTATTGCGGCGTCGGTGAAGAAGTAGTTGTTCGCGTGGCGGCGGTAGTGGAAGTAGTTGTTCTCGCGATGGTAGTGGTTAGGGTCTTGGCGGGTCATCATGTAGCGTACATGTTAAATCGTGGTACACCGTTAAGTAGATGTTAGGCGGCGGTAGTGGTACCGTTTGGCGTTTTGTAGTCGAACAGCGCATCGAAGGGTACTTGGCGGAAATCTCGAAGATAGCCTTGGTGTTCTGGTACTTGGCGTCTTATCTTGGCGATCCAAAGCGAAGAAAGCCAAAGGGGCCTCGGAGGACAGCAGCAAGGCAACTCATGCCCAACCATGAAACAACCAAACCGGCCACGATGTGGTGGTGGAGCAAGGACACCACGAGGCAGAAATGCGAGCAAAACAAGGCGTGACAAGGGCATGGCTGCTACGAGTCCAAAGCGGAAAGAAATTTGAAATTGAAGCAAGCGCGGAGGAGGCGGAGCGAGGTGGCGCGGTGAGGGAGGAGGTTAGGCGCAGATGGCCTTTGCAGCGCGGCAGACAGGGCATGAGTTGGTCGGCAGGCACCGTCTCGGGATCTCCTGCTCGGCATGACAGCGGAGGGAGGCTGGAGCTGCAGGCAGCGTCTTGGCGGGAGAACCATGGAGGAGGAGAAACGGCCGGCTGATCAGGCCCGGCGGCGGAGGAGGCCGAGGGGCGGGGCAGGCGTGGAGGCAGGTCGAGAGCGAGGGCACGGGCCCAGCGGGGATCTTGAGGTCGTGCCAGCTTCGGAGTGTGGCAGCTCCTGCCCGTGAGGCCGGCCGGGAGCAGGTGAGCAGCTGGCCAGGGGCCAGCCTTGGCAGCCCAGTGGCAGCCCAGTGTGGTGGAGGTCATGTGAATGGCCAGGCGTGTGGCCTTGGCCAGGCTGGGCAGAAGCTGAGGAAGGCAGGCCAGTGGCCGAGCCAGGAGGAGGAGGAAGCGATCGGGAGGAGGGTTGGCGAGAGGAGGGATCTTGGACCGATGGGAGTCGAGGGAGAGAGGTTGCTTGTCGGGCTAGGGTTAGGAGCTGGGGCGGCTGGGCCGCGGTGCTAGCTGGGCGGCTACAGGAGGCCGAGGCCGAGGGGGTGGCTGCTGGCTGCATCTCCTCTCTTTTTTTAAGCGAAATAAGAAAGCAGAAAAGCTCGGGGAAAAGAAGAGGAGTTAGAGGATAAAGAAAATATTCTCCAACTCTGGAATTATCCACTATTTTAATAAATTGCATTGGACATTTTAAAGGTAGAAAAAATGAAGACAAGTTTGAAATATTTTCAAACTTGTGTCATTTGAACGACCAAAACAACTTCAAATAAGGATATCTTTGGCGAGAGAGGTTTAGGGCAAGGAGCAAGATTAGAGGAGAGGATGAACATTAATGGAGAAGGAGAAATGGCACTTGTCAAAAGAAGGAAATAGAGGGAGGAGAAAGTGGGTGATCACGAGATTCATGCATGGAACATGCAACAACATAATATGTATGAAAGCACACCATGCACATGATGACATGATGCAATGCACATGATGCAAGGATGAAAACAACGAACAAAACAAAACACAATGAAACCGGAATAGTGGAAGTCTTACGAGGCGTCGGTCTCGAGGCGTTACAACACTCCACCACTATAGAGAGGATCTCGTCACGAGATCTAGAATGGCACCAGAGGGAAAGCGGAAGAGAAAAAGAAAGGTAAAACTAAGTTGCTTCTTTGACGAGCAGTGAAACCACGAACCTTGAGAGGTTGAGCAATTTGAAAGAAAGAGTATGAGAGATGAGCGAGATTGCAAACAATCCGTTAGAAAAGAGGAACAAGGAACAATGCGAGAACTTGAAGGTTGCAAAGACATGAATCAAGAGTTTCACGATCGAAAAGAATATGACCACCTCGGTATAATGAGATAGCCAAGGAACAAGAATGACAGAATTTGGACAGCACTCGGTAGAAAGAGAAGAAAAAACTTGATAAGATGAAAAGAACACGATCCTCACAATCGAGATGTTGAGTGAAGAGCAACATCACAATGCCTCAAAAGAAAGAATAGAAGTAGATCATTGGAATAAAGGAGCGGATAAGAAAATGACAACTTCTACCACAATTAATTTGGAAGGCATCCTTGCAAGAAGGATTGAGCGGAGTTGTTGGAAAACCAACAACGAAGCGAAAGAATAAGCTTGTAGTGGGCTTATGGAAACATCTCAAAATTATGAGGTGACAACCGGCCACTATGGAAACAATTGCTTGCTTGAGATTAACGAAGAGATGAAAACTGCTTCACCAAGATGATAGAGATATAACTTGGATCATTGATTAGCACCACAATTAGCAACATTCCTTAGGGAAGGCTTTAGGTGAAATCTATGCCAAGATAACTCCAAAGAAGAGATTGACGGTTGAAAAGATCTCTTGAACAAAGAGAAAAATGATGGATTTACATATGTCACTCTTGAAAACTTGTGAATCATGAAACGCGAAGGGAAAATTATCAAGAATGACCTAACACCACCTCAGAAGATAAGGTAGAAAGAATTGCACTTTGGAATGCAAGATGAAGAATGCTTGAACTCCTCAAAACAAAACAAGTGTTGGGCACCCTGTTTAATTTTGAGTATAGCTTGGCGGGTCATAACTTTGAGAGAAATCTTGATGAACAATTGAAGAATGAAAAGAAACCTTGACGAACCACCATGTAGAACCTCCATGAAGAACTCCGGTAAACAAAAGGCGATAGAAAGAAAGAAGTTGAAAACACAAGGTGAATCCTTGCAATGATTTAGATGGAGCTTAGCGATAATTAGAGCTTGGAACTCCGGAAAAGGAAGATGAAACAAATGAAACCGAGAATTTTAAGGGCCTCGGAATAAAGAATTAATCACTTGGATGAACAAGAATAAGAATTATGTTATGCTTATCCTTCACCAATTTAAATTGATGACAATCAAGCGGTTTGGCATACTACTTATTCTCGTAGAAAGGATTAAAGAGATATATCAAAACTTGAGAAGGTCTTCAGCGAACCACGGTAGGATTGGAAAGGACAAATGAATTAAATGATAACGAAAGAGGTGAAATCTTGAGCGAACCACCGTAGAATTGAAAATGATCGAAGTAGGGGTGCATCACGGTAAGAATTATCAAATGAGCGAAGGTACTTGAGGGTATTTAGATACAGATGAGCGAATAGATCACGAGCTGATTAGAGAATACTTGAATGATGCACGGTAAGATTAGGAGAGCGAGCTGAAAGCTTGAATGAATATCTTGAGATGATGGGCTTCAAAGAATGGCTGAAAGACTCCTAAAATGCTCGGATGGGTGAAAAAAATTCTCTGATCGAAAACAATTATGAGAGGATGGCAACAAGCTAGCACCATGAATCTTGAAGAGAATGGACCAAGATTTAAGACAAATCCTTCTTGGTCTTCAAGTGATGAGAATGACAATGAGAAACACCACCAAGAATTATTGAGATACTCAAGGAGAATTAAAAGCGAAGAGGTTGAGCCAACTATGAAAGAATTTGAAAGATCTTGGAGAAAAGCATTTGGTGATGATAACTCATTCTTATGTCAAACTTGGAGAAAAATTTAGGATAGCTACGGAAAAATAGAAGAGTCGGGTAAGATCACAGGAAAAGACACGTGGGTTAGGGCCACTCAAAAGAACACCGTTGAAAAGATTTAAAGAGATATTGCACGGTTGAATTAAATGACTTGAATGAGATACCAATCTCGAAAGAGCTTGAGCGAATGCGAGTGGACACACGAATCTCCGAGATATCTTGAGCACTCGGAATAACAAATAGCGAGAAGTAGAATGATAATGAGGTGCACGGTATGAAGACATTGAGATGAGGAAAAAGGTATGATCAACAAAACTTGACTTGAATCCACGGAGAAGAAAAAAAGAATGAGGAATAATGAACTAGTAGAACATCTTCTTGAGAACCACGGGTAAGAACATTGAAAGAAAAGAATGAAGATACTTCGCACAAATAAAAGGATACATGATTAAGAAATCTAAGTCCTTGAAGTAAAAGGGGTGGGAGGGTGGGAAAAAAAACAAAGACAACTTGGGATGAGCAGAAACAAACACGTGAGAGAAAACTTAGAATTGATCTTGCGGGTGGGAAAATGATGGGATCCACTTGAAGAGAAGCACGGTTGGAAAAAGAATTAACATGACAACCTCAATGATCAGAAGGATTAGTACTCCCATAGAAATATGAGAACACCAATTAGGGAAGGTATGGATTCAACATTTGACATTGAAGCAACTCGAATACCACAATTAAAAACAAAACAAAGGATTTGACTTGCCAGAATAAGCGGAACAAACATATGATAGAGATTTAAATCCAGAAGTTTTTAGTGGTGGGGCCTACAGGGCTCAATCGTACAGCACCATCATGTACAAGGCGAGTGCACATGACATCTGAAGTGTCCCAGTCGGCATAGCCAAGGACTCTTTAAGACACAATGAGACCCTTTGTAAAACCAACCGTGAATAGGCGGACCACTAGGCGTCGAACCCCAATTTCATATCATACATCCGCGGAAAGATATCCTAAGAGCTACTTGAATTCCCACCTATGAAACTCCCGAAATTTTTCTGGTTATGCAATCTGGTGTTGGGGATACAGGAAGCAATATATCTCACCCAAACTAACAATCCCTACATCCATTTGTATCCATCCGTCAACACATAACCAAGAAACCTTGAAATCGTCTACCTCAACCTTGAAAAGCATCCGTTATACAAGTCATGGCAATACTCGTACTCACCTCGATCTTTGGGTTAGCGAGTTATCTCACCAACAAGCGCATAAAAGAGATTTTCGATGTCGGCGTACTAAACTCGGTATTCGAGAACTGCTGCGATAAAATTATGGCGACAACACCTCGGAGCTCAACTCCGGGACACTTGCCACAATCCTAAATGTCGAGGAGGCAACCAAGACAATGTTGTCATCATAAAACCATCGAGCGATTCTAAGATACCAGCGTGATCCTAAAAAAATTTAGTGAAATTTGAGAAGAGAAGAGTCAAAACTCTCGTCGGGATACCTCACCGGAAGGTTGAAGGGATTTGAGGGAGTAAAAAATTCCTAACTCTCCGATATATATAATCCTAAATGACTCAAAACATTTTTCTAGACACAACTTGGCCACTAAAAGCGATCAAGCGGTGGGGCTCCTAAGGTGGGGATGGCTCGATTACCAACTTATAGCGCCCTCGATGCGGCTATATCTCCGTGTCGAGAAGCCCGACTTAGAGCATAACGCATTGAAAGCAATGTATAAGTGAGGTAATCTTCACAATCCATGTAATACATAAGGAAAAGGTACATAGTTGGCTTACAATCGCCACTTCACACAATTACATGAATAAAGCATTACATCATCCGGATACAATCAAGGTCGACTCACTGAACCAAAATAAAGAAGAACAACCCCACATGACACGGATCGATCGCCCTAAGCTAAGGCTCCACTACTAATCGTCAGGAAAGGAAACATAGTAACGACCAAGTGCCTCATCATATTCCACTTTAGCTCAGATTCGCCATCTGTATATTAGCATCCTGTACACATCTGTTTTGGTAGAATCTGTGAGCCCAGGGGACTCAAGCAATCTCACACCAGCGAGATCAAGACTATTTAAGCAAGGGAGGCTGGTGTCAAAAGGAGGAGCTGCTTTAAGCGACTAAGCATATATGGTGGCTACATACCAAAAGGCGAGAAGAAAGCAAAGAAGGCGATCGTGAAGCTATTAGCGATCAAGAAGTGATCTGACTACTTCGTCAAGCATAACTCCAACACCGTGTTCACTTCCGGACTCATAGAAGAGACCATCACGGTTACATACAGTTGGTGTATTTTAATTAAGGTCAACCGGGTTTTCTGGCGGACATTAACAAATTCCCATCTACCTCATAACGGCGAGACACGACTTTGAAAGATTATACCTGCAGGGTGTCCCAACAACCCATCACAAGCTCTCACGGTCATCGAAGAATAAACCTTCACCCAAGACACACCGATCGGACTCGGTATCCGGTACATCAAGACATTTCGACAATGGTAAAACTAAACCAGCAAGACCACCCATTGTGCCGACAAATCCCGATAGGAGCTGCACATATCTCGTTCTCGAGCACAGCGGATGGGTCAGCCCTCTGAGTAAAACCAGCCCTCGAGTTGCCCGAGGTGGCCCTTGATGCTGCAGTTCGGACCAACACTCGAAGGAACCTTGGCCGAGGCTAAAATAAAGATGACCCTCTGACTCATGAAAACCAAGGAAAAAAGGGGTGTAGGTGGCGAATGGTAAAACCAAGGTTGGGCCTTCTTTGGAGGAGTTTTATTCAAAGCGAGCTGTCAAGGGGTCCCATAAATCACCCGACCAGTGTAAGAGCATAAAATCAAGGAACATAACACGGTATGGCGGAAACTAGGGTGGCAAGAGTGGAACAAAACACGGGCATAAGGCGGGCCTTCCACCCTTTACCAAGTATATAGATGCATTAATTAAAACAATAGATATTGTGATATCCCAAAATAACCATGTTCAACAAGGAACAAACTTCATCTTCACCTGCAACTAAGCAGCGCTATAAGAGGGGCTGAGCAAAGCGGTAACATAGCCAAACAACGGTTTGCTAGGAATGGTGTCAAAGGTTAGAGGTTTGACATGGCAATTTGGGAGGCTGACAAGCAAAAGGTAGGCATCGTAGCATTGGCATAGCAAAAAAGCGAGCAAACTAGCATAGCAAAGATAGTAGTGATTTCGAGGTATGATCATCTTGCACGAGATCCATAAGGAAGAAGAGCGATTCCATGAAGAAGACAAGCGGACGTGAGCGAGCGGATCCTCACAACTCCGGAGCGAGCGAAGCTAACGAGAGAAAGCACCCGGAAAGAAACAAACCACATGGTAAACAACCATCACATAAAACATGGCATGATGCACAAGCAAGTATGATGCATGTCCGGTTTAAAGAGGCATGGCATGGCAAAATGCAACAAACTATCTTACAAATTAAGTGGAGCTCAATATGCAGCGAGTTGCATATTAATGGCTCTCACATCGAACTATTTAGTTCTCTCTTGTTTAAGCTACCCAACAATATTAAATGTTTATTAACATGGCAAGGGGTGAAGCATAACAAAAACTATATCATCTAAACAATTTAAATGGGGCCGGATATAAAAACAACAAATCCGGTAAATCCCCATATGCATTTAGCAATTTAATGCAACAACAAGTTTTAAACATTTTAATGTTGTTATCATGATGCGGATGACATGAACAAGTTTTATGCAATTTTTATAAAAATGTTGGCATGAGCATATAGAAGCATTATCGCCATGGCGGAAGGAAAAAAGGTGCCACGGCGGTGAAAGCGGAAAAAGGGTGCCACGGCGAAAATGAAATGGTGCCACGGCAACATTCGGTCATCAAACAACTCCTCGAGATATCGGTGCAAAAAGAAATGGGGTGGCGTGTGATGCAAGCGATGGTGGGGTGATCCGGATGCGGGTTCCCGTGTCGGTGGCATGGCAAAGAGGCGTCATAAGGACAATACGGACCACGGTCCAAACATAGGGTGCATCTCATCATGATCGTCTCGGGGTTATACCTTGAGCGTGCATTTTCGGGCGGTTCGAGTCGTCGAGGAAGTAGTGGTACTCGTGCCGTAGTGGAAGTAGTTGTACCGGCGTCGGTAGAGAAGTAGTTGTTCGCGTGGCGGCGGTAGTGGAAGTAGTTGTTCTCGCGATGGTAGTGGTTGAGGTCTTGGCGGGTCATCATGTAGCGTACATGTTAAATCGTGGTACACCGTTCGTAGATGTTGGCGGCGGTAGTGGTACCGTTTGGCGTTTTGTAGTCGAACAGCGCATCGAAGGGGTACTTGGCGGAAATCTCGAAGATGGCCTTGGTGTTCCTGGTACTTGGCGTCTTATCTTGGCGATCCAAAAGCGAAGAAGGCAAAAGGGCCTCGGAGGACAGCAGCAAAGGCAACTCATGCCCGACCATGAAACAACCAAACCCGCCACGATGTGGTGGTGGAGCAAGATACCACAAGGCAGGCCGAAACAAGCAAAGGCAACAGCAAGGGCATGGCTGCTACAGAGTCAAAGCGGGAAGGCGGGGGCTGGAAGCAGGCGCGGAGGGCGGAGCGAGAGGTGGCGCGGTGAGGGAGGAGGTTGGGCGCGCGCTCGCTTGTGGCAGCAGGCCGCGGGAGTTGGTCGGCAGGGCACCGTCTCGGGGAGCTCCTGCTCAATGCGACAGCTGGAGGGCTTGAGCTGCAGGCCGTCTGGCGGAGAAACCATGGAGGAGGAGAGGCGGCCGGCTGATCACGAGGCGGCCTGGGAGGAGAGGACGAGGGGGGGCGTGGAGGCGGGGTCGAGGCGGAGGAGGCCTGAGGCAGCGGGGATCTTGAGGTCGTGCTCGGAGGTGGCGGCAGCTCTGCCGGTGAGAGCGGCAGGAGCAGGTGAGCAGCGAGCCGAGGCCGGCCGAGGCCAGAGCCCGTGTGAGGCAGCAGCCAGTGGCGCCCGTGGCCATGGCATGAGGCGGCTGACAGCGGCGGGGCTTGAGGCCGGGAAGCCCAGGCGAGGAGGCGGCCTGGCGCAGACCAGGAGGAGGAAGAGAGCGATCGGGAGGAGGGGTTGGCGAGAGGAGGAGATCTCGGACCGATGGGAGTCGAGGAGAGAGGTTGCGGTCGGGCTAGGGTTAGGAGCTGGGGCCGGTGGGCGCGGTGCTTAGCTGGGCGGCACAGGAGGCCAGGCCAGGGGGTGGCTCTAGCTGTTGCATCTCCTCTCTTTTTTTAAACAGAAATGAAAACAAGAAAAGCTCGGGGAAAAGAAGAGGAGTTAGAGGATAAAGAAAATATTCTCCAACTCACGGAATTATCCACTATTTTAATAAATTGCATTGGACATTTTTAAAGGTAGAAAAATAAGACAAGTTTGAAATATTTTCAAACTTGTGTCATTGAACTGACCAAAACAACTTCAAATAAGGATATCTTTGGCGAGAGGTTTAGGGCAAGGAGCAAGATTCTTGAGGGAGAGGATGAACATTAATGGAGAGAATGGCACTTGTCAAAAGAAGGAAATAGAGGGAGGAGAAAGTGGGTGATCACGAGATTCATGCATGGAACATGCAACAACATAATATGTATGAGAAAGCACACCATGCACATGATGACATGATGCAATGCACATGATGCAAGGATGAAAACAACGAACAAAACAAAACACAGTGAAACCGGAATAGCTGGAAGTCTTGGGAGGCGTCGGTCTCAGAGGCGTTACACTTGATCTCTAGATGTCCCTACCCGGGGTGGCTAGCCCTATTTATAGGCTAAGGCCACAGGCCTCT
Organism: Aegilops speltoides; assembly: GCA_021437245.1. NCBI lineage: Eukaryota > Viridiplantae > Streptophyta > Magnoliopsida > Poales > Poaceae > Aegilops > Aegilops speltoides. Next base: position 18,254 of record JAHHZJ010010726.1, read on the forward strand.
TCCCAAATATTGGCGGGAAGGAGGCAACAATTGGCTATTTT
>JAHHZJ010010728.1:0-17755 GCA_021437245.1 Aegilops speltoides
GATATGCTTGAGGTGAAGGTGATAAGGGCATCCATCAATAGATTCTTGTCACCATCATGTGATTTGTCATCCACTATCGAGGACCCATTGGTGGTTTTGGGTTGATCATCCTGCGGATGAATTAGTGTAACTTACAATCTCATATGCTTCATCGATGAAGAATATGATATCAAGTTCATCGGATGAATTTCATCAGAGTAAGGAGATATAGCGGTATGAGGGCGTGTGAAATGAAAGTTCATTTCATCATGATTCGCTGCGTCCTTTCAAACATTTTGTCGGGTCCCATCAAATTCTTCGGCGTTAGAGCCGTGGGAACGACCCTGCGGAAGAATTAGTTCTTTTCTTCACCACCCACATCGGAGGGGTGGCAAAGGTTCATCATCCTGCGAGCACCATGTGAAAAGGTGGCAAAGATGCCAAACCATTTAAGCTAGCATAAGAGGGTTAGGGTATGCATATGAATAAGCGAGTAATTCTTGAGGACTTATGAACATAATGGTTTGAAGAATAATGCACATATTCATAGCCCTTAGCTCTACCTGCGAGACGAGTTGTTATACGATGATAATCATATGAGGACTTTGATCCGGTTGAGAATTTGATCCATGTGAAGAATTTGATCATATGAAGAATTTGATCTGGGGTTCCTGTTCTTCCGGTGGTGTCATGAGGACATTCACGAAGACTTTCAACACAACTTTTGGGAACCAGATTTTCTTCATGGGGAACCATTCTGCGATTAGTGCCAACATATCTAGCAAATACTTCACCATTCGATTTTTGAACAGTTTATAGTTGGAGTCAAATGACTCATCGGAAGAATGAGAGATTCACATGTAAAGCCGGATAAGTTAGATGGATCACTGGAGGTCCCTTTGCAGCAACCCATGAGGTTTTGGGTCTTTCGGGCTTCAATATGTTCCATCGGCATTGAGTTTCCTCTCAAAGGCAATACCCTCTTTCCTAGGGTTTCTATTGAGGATCGCTTTTGAGCACATCACAAAGTGTCGATGCCCTTTGAGGCTTTTGTACATGCGTCATGTACAATTCCTTCAACCCTGCATTGTCGGTGATACTAGCAATGTCCTCGGATGAGAATTAGTGATAGCGAGATGAAGAATTTGTAACATTTGAAGCATTTGAACATTCGGTGAAGAATTAGCGATTCACGTTCAATGCACTTTAAGCATGGAGGAACAAATTCTTCTGAGAAGCGTTGATTTGTTGAGCTAGTAATGAATCGCACTCCTACGAAGATCTTCATAACACACTCTTAGCTTTTCAGATCTCCTTTCTTTGAAGAGATTCAGAAAGCTTCTCGTGATCGATCAAGAGGTATTATGTTGATCTTGAAGGCGTCAAACAGTGAATTCTCGAAGACATTCACCCAATGCTTTAGTGATCCATTTCTTTCGCAACATATTATCACTTCTTTCTAGCATATCTTGAGTTTGTTCTAAAACCGTTTTTTGTTTATGGCAGCGCAAAATTAGTTTAGTATAGAGGATTCAATGTCATCATCAGATTCATCATTGTCGGACTCATCGTTATCGATTCATCATTACAAGACTGGGATGAGGACATTCGGTTACCTCGACACGTTTGCCATAAATGAATCGATAGATGATGATTACGGCTCAAAGTCATCGTTTTGAGAGATTCTGAAGTCCTCAAACCGAGGATCATGATTTGATGATCTTCATAGACGCCAAATTAGGTCGAGATGAGCTTGAATTGCCAAGATGCATTCGCGAATTGATCTCTGGATGGCGAGGCGGATGATATCGCGTCGCTATGATATCAAGTCAGTGTACTTGCGAAATATCATCAGCATCGCCATCTTGCATAGATCGATAAGACCAATCTCGGTGATGGTCCACATTTCATTCTTTGCCATGGCCTTCCTCATCATGGCCTTCCACTTGGGATAGTCATGACCGTCAAAGATAGGGCATGTCACTTTCTTCATACGCGGTCGACATAACTAAAACTCGGTGGTTAAACCAAAATCACCTGCAGAACAAGGGAGTACCTTGCTCGGTACCAATGAAAGTGCGTTATATCGACTAGAGGGGAAATTGAATGGCGATTTTAAGAATTTTCTTCAACGAGAATTTCTTGGTGAGGAAATTCATAGCGAAGAACTACTTACTGACCGGAATATGTACTTTCGGTAAACATAACGAGATACAAACATAGTCGGCATGATGAAATGAAGACTAACACGAGTGCGGAAGAAAGCGTAAACGGGATAGCAAGATGAAGACAAGCAGTTAAAGAAATTGGCGAGGAATTTGTGAAGTCTTGATCAAGTCTTCAAAGCAGATATATGAACAACATTCAACCTGTAATGAGAAATGAAAAGTTGAGGAAATAGAACCGATCGGTTGGTGAAGACAATGATTTGGTAAACAGTTCAAGCTACTTTATCTCGGTTATGCGTCACAGTTGGAGCGGTTGATATTTAAACTCGAGACTGATCCGGACACCCGTCTACGAGCGCAACTCGGGACACCCAGTCCTCACCATTCTCCTTGAACTAAGACCACGCGAGCCTCGTCCAATCACTTGTGGTAAGTCTTGGTGACTTCCAAACCTTCAGGACTTGGTCGCTCGGCGATCCACAATTCCTCTTGGATGCTCTAGACCTTGGCCTAACCGTCTGGAAAGCCACAGTCTTCAAAGGTAACAAGCGTCGGATCCATGGGGATCAATTTCTTGGTGATGCTCAATCACTTTGGGTTTGTGGGGGTTTGGTTTGGGATTTTCCTCACTTGATGATTTTAGCTCAAAGTCCTCGGAGGATGGGTTGCTCTCGATGACAAGTGTCAAGTTCTCGGGCAGCCAACCAGCTAGTGGTTGTGAAAGGCGGCTATTTATAGCCTAGGGAGCAGCCCGACATGATAGAACATAAATGCCCTTCAATGATATGACCGTTAGGTGGATAAGATATTTTGGGACGGTACGTGGTGACACATGTGATCGAAATTTGACTCTCAAATTCCTCGGGGCTATCATGTTCCTCCTTTGTGTAGGCAAATTAGCTGGCAAATTCCTAACTCCTCGGTCGAGCAAAGTCCTCGATGACGAGAAGCTGCGTCTACATCCTTTGAAGAATTTGGCCCAGCTATGAGATTTCAATGGCTTCACTCGAAGGGATTGGTAGGTGTGAGATTTTGAGTTGAGCATCACATGGAAATTTTTCCTTAGTATTTCCTCGACCCCTTTAACGATGCGGTGTTTCCTATGACTCAAGAAGAAAATGAAACTACGAAAACAAAAGTCTTCACGCTTCATATTCCTCGAATGAATATCAAGTCTTCAAGGTCACCAATTTCTTCACTTTCAAAGTCTTGAAAGTCTTGAATATCAAAGTCTTGATCGAAGAACTTCATTTTTAAGTCGACTTTCTCGTAAATATCAAACTCCTCATAGACTTATAGACACTGTTACACTCACAAGCGCGCCAGTTACTTAACCTATAAGTCTTCAATACACAAAATCACTAGGCACTAGATGCTCTTACAAATAAGCTTGGCGGGAAGGTACAAAGTAATCCGGAGTGGCTCATTGGGCTGACGGTCAAGAACATCTGAAAATACGAAAAGGACTGAGATATGTTTCTGCAAGTATGGAAGGTGACAAAGAGCTAGTGCGTGAGAGTTGCGTCGATGCAAGCTTTGACCTTTGATCGAGACGATTCTAATTGCAAACGGATCGTGTTTATATTAAGCGATTAATGTGAGATTTGGTGCGATTCTAAACAAAGCGTCGTGGCGAGTCTACATATGACGGGTATAGCTATACGAGCGGCGAATGAAGAATGCGGATGAAGGAGTTCATTTCCGATCTGGTGTCATACCTGATGCATAGGACCAATGAAGATCTTACGTGACCAATCTGGTGCAATTGCCTTGGCAAAGGAATCCAGATTTCATAAGAGGACCAAAGCACATCAAAGGCGCTTCAATTCCATTAGGGACCAAGTCAAGTGGGAGACATAGAGATTTGCAAGATACATCGAGATCCCAGATGTTGCGGGCCGATTGACTAAGCCTCTCTCGCGAGCAAAGCATGATCGGCACCCAAGACTCCATGGGTGTTAGAATCATTACTATAATCTAGATTATTGACTCTAGTGCAAGTGGGAGAGAATATGCCTAGAGCAATAATAAAGTTAATATTTATTCCTCATATCATGATAAATGTTTATTATTCATGCTAAATTATTAACGAACATGATACATATGTGAATACATAGAACAAACATATAGTCACTAGTATGCCTCTACTTAACTAGCTCATTAATCAAAGATGGTTATGTTTCCGACCATAGACATGTGTTGTCATTTGATTAATGGGATCACATCATTAGGAGAATGATGTGATTGACATGACCCATCCGTTAGCTTAGCACTTGATGGTTTAGTATACGCTGTTCTTTCTTCATGACTTATACATGTTCACTGTAACTATGAGAATTATGCAACTCCGTTTTGGGAGAACACTGGGTACCACAAATGTCTGGCGTAAGCGGGTGATTATAAAGGAGTACTACGGTGTCTCAAAGGTACATGTTGAGTTGGCGTATTTGAGATTGGTTTTGTCACTCCGATTGTAGGAAGGTATCTGGGCCCTCTCAATAATACTCATCCTTAAGCCTTGCAAGCATTATAACTAATGAGTTAGTTATGAGATGGCGTGTTCTGAGCGAGTAAAGAGACTTGCGTAGCAGATTGAACTAGGTATTGGATCGTGATCAAATCTCGAGCAATATTTCGATGACAAGGAACTACATATGTTGTTATGCGGTTTGACCGATAAAGATCTTACGTAGAATATGGGAACCAATATGGGCATCGGTCCTTTATTGGTTATTGACTGAGAATGGTTTGGGTCATGTCTACATAGTTCTCGAACGTGAGAGTCCCTTGCGCTTAACGTTTGATAGCGGTTTTATTATGAGTTTATAAGTTTGATGTGCGAAGTTTGTTGGTCGAATGTGATTACGGACGAGGAAGTCTCGGAATGGTCGAGACATAAAGATTGATATATTGGAAGCCTATATTTGGACATCGGAATGGTTAAGGTGAAAGGGATTTCTTAGGAACAGAATTCTGGAACCCTCGGGGATATTGGACCTTAGTGGGTAAGAGGGAAAGGAGGCCGACCCGAGGGCAGGCTCTTGGCGCCCCCTACTAGTCGAATAGGACAAGGGAAGATGAAAGTGGCCTTGCTCTCTTCCCCTCCCCCTCCTTCTCCACCAAGGCAAGGGGGAGTCCTACTCCCGGTGGAGTAGGACTCCTCTGGCTTGCCTGAGAGCCACCTCCCCCTCCTCCTTTATATCTGAGTGAGGGACACCCCATAGACACAAGTTGATCTCTGGATCGTTCCTTAGCTTGTGCGGTGCCCCCCCTCCACCATATTCCACTTGGTCATATCATCATGAGTTTGGCGAAACGCTGATAGAGACATCATCATCGTCCTGCACCCGTCGTCTTGTGAACTCATCTTGAACCTTTGCTGGATCGGAGGCTGGAATCATCATCGGGCTGAGCGTGTGCTGCTTTGAACTTCGGGCCCGTTCGTTGGTGCTTGGATCGGTGGATCGTGAAGGCGTCGACTACATCAACGCGTTGTGCTAGCGCTTCCACCCACGATCTCACAGTGCGTGGACGCTACTCTCCCCTCTCTTGCTATGCCATCACCATGATCTTGCGTGTGCGTAGGAATTTTTGAAATTACTACGTTTCTATCTTCTCCTACTTAGCAGCGGTAGCGTGTCTACGAAATGGCTGCTGACTTGGAAATAGCGATGGCGCGTCTGCTCTGTTATTCTTTGCTATAGACCACCATGACCTTATTTAGCTAGCTATAGCGATGGCGCACTTTACTATAGGCGCTCTTGCTATTCAGAACAAACGTAGTGCGTTTTGGCAAGCCTTTCTGTATCCCACCTTATCCCCGCAGCATACGGCCAAGCCCTCTCACTCACACCTCTCCTCGCCCGTATCATTGAGTAAATGCGTGCGTGCATCGCCCTTGCCATATACGTCCGTCACTTGTGAGGTACTCCTCCTTCAGTCCTCCTCCATCCTCCTCGCATCCTCCCCTCACTTGCGGCAACCTCCCTCTCATGCGCCCTCCTTCCTCAACTTCTTGTTCCTTCCCTCCCTCCCTCCTCACTTGTTGACCCTTCTCCCGCCTAAACCTACTTGCGCCCCCTTCCTCTCCGTTGCCCCCACCCCACCTTACTAGTTAGTACTAGATTTAGTAGTAGTAGATGCTAATTTGAGTTAGCTAGTACTGATGTTACTTAGTGGTACTAGATTTTTACTAGTAGTAGTGGTGGTAGTTGAACTACTTTAGTTGTAGTTGAACTAGTTTAGTAGTAAATTAATAATAAACTAGTTGAACAGTTAATTATGAGAACTAATCTATTTTGATAAGATAATTAATATAACTAGTTGAACTACTTTATTTTAGAAAGAACTGGTTTTTTCTATTTATAGTAAGTTTATATTTAGTAAGAACTAGTTGAATTAATAAAACTAGTTGAACATGTCATATTTTTATTGGTGATAACATATGGTTTCGGTGACCTCCGTCGTCCGTCACCGACCCCTCAGAGCATCCCGCCGTCATCCCGATCACCGTGTCTTGTCACAACCTAGCTAGTCCATGCATTAGAATGTTGCATCATGTTTATTTCATTCAGCGAAATTTGAAATGGGATTGCAGAACCCCTGACCCCTCTGAAACAACTAGGGTTTATTAAAATATTTTCGATGAACACGAAATGCCCTTCTAAAGTCCATCATTTTGTCTTGGTCGAAGCTTTGCCAAAAGTGGTGCACATTTTCTAGGTCATCCTAAGGTCATTGAATAAAATCATAGTTATTTGGAATTTGGGCATTTTAAATTTATAAAATATTTCAAATGTCAAATATCTCAAACTAAAATGTTTCATGTTGGAAATATTCCAACAATGGACCAGAGTAGTTTGGTGATTTTTAAAACCTATTGGTATTTTAAATAAATCAACAAAATTCTGAATAATAGAAAAAGAAAAACAGGGGAAAGAAACTTACAGGCACTAGCGAAGCCCACTGCCAGCCCTGGCGGCATTGACACCGCCCGTGAGCTGCTTCTTGCGGCCGAGGCGGGCAGAGTGCTCGGCAGCGAGCATGCAGGTGCCGCACTGCTTTCGCCGTCTCGCCGCCCTCGCCGCCCCTGCGTCGAGATCGACCCTCGCTCTCTCCCGCACCCCCGGGCGCCCGTTCTCGGCTCGTCTCCCTCGCTCACGCCATGGCAGCGCCACCGCCGCCCTTTCTACCGTCGTAGCCCGCCCTCCGTCGACCGCCGCGCCCCCGTGTCGAACCTCGCGTCGTCGACTCCTTCAGCGCTTCGCGAGCCGGCGCTTGCGTGCCCAGAAAACGCGCCATGCGCCCGAGTCCGCCGCCGGAGATCCCCTTCAACGCCGTGCTTGCTGCAGCTCGTCCCCGACCCGCCGTCTGCACCGTTAATCGTGTGAACCTACTACTTCGACTCTCTCTCTCTCGCTCCGTACCACAATGCCTACGAGATCGCCGCCTGCCGCGCCGGACCTCGTCGTGACGTGCTCAGCCACACTCGGCCCTCACCTGTCAACCGTTCACCACGTCCGATTGGTTAACCACGCACCCACACCCGCCTGCTCCACAGCAGTTCACTCTCACCCGAAACTCGGTGGCCGCCAAACTTCGCCCGGCGCCCTCTAACCACCAAGCTCAACGGACTCCGCCAGGCTGGCTAGTCCTTAACTTCACTCCGGTGGTGCGCCCCGTTTGGTGGCGAAACACCAAAAACCACTATCGCCCGCTTGGCGTCGCTGCTTGACTGAGCCGATGGTTGATTTACAGGGTCTATGACATGTGGGCCCAGCCCGCTAATTAATCTAGTTTAGTTTAATTAAATTCTAAATAAGCTAACCCCGACACGCGGGACCCACTGGTCGTTTGACCTGACCAGCCCGTTGACCCTGACGTCGGCATGGCCTGATCTTGTATAATATTTAAATTCTTGGAATTATTTTTACGGAAATTCGAGAATTGTTTCAAACTTCAAAAATTCATATAAAATCAACCATAGCTCCAAATGAGACAAATTATATATGAAAAATGATCAGAAAAATCCAATCTATCCATCTGTACTGGTTTCATGCATGTTTACAGAAGCTAACCCACTGTTTATGGCAGAACAAGTTTAAACACTTTAAATGATCATATATGAGTTTGAATTTTGAATCTTTGGTTCAAATTGGTTCAAACCCATCGATCTTAGTTGCATTAGCCAAAGCACTCATTTGCCATGTCTCATTGCATGCATCATATTGTTGCATCTTGTTTGGTAATGCTTGTGTATGGGTGTTCTGCGGAGTTCGGCCAGGAATCTGTGATAACAGACGAAGAACAATACCGTGTAACGACCCGTCGAACAAGCAACCAACCATTTGATCATATCGATAAAATCACGTTCTTGCACCTGCTCTTTGCATTAAGACAAGCGATTCAAAGCTGCGTATTGCTCTTGATAGTTGAACCCATTTCCTCTGCATGACTGTCATTGCCACGTAACTAGATGAAACCCACTAGCATGTGTAGGGTTTGATTGAGCCATGTGATTGTGTTGTTCCTACCTTGCTATACCTGCATGCTTAGAGTCGTGTGGTCTGGTTCATCGGGATGATGGCTAGAGTGAAATGATCGAGTCGATGCGAGTAAGGTGTTGAACACGATTTGGTAAAGTATCAATGAAAGGCCATGTAGGAGTACATGGTGGGTTGTTTCATTGAGGCGTCCTTAAACACTGAGATCTGTATGTGTGATTTAAGTCTGGTGTTTGTAGCCCTCTTTGGAGGCCGTGGACATGTTGAGCCGTAAGGGTGGGCTGTGATACGGTAGAGTGCGTGGCGGGTGCGGATGCCCGTTTGGTATCCGGGAACCTGTTCACATCGTTTGGGGCTGTGGGCGAGACTTGGCGGAACTCCTCGATGGAACCCAAATAGGCGATAAACTGGACTAGAGACTTGTGTGTCTAGGTAGTACGTGGCCGACACCCACGTTGGGCTTCGCAGAAGGTTGCAGAGTACATGTCGATATGGCGATAAGTGGTGAGTGTATGAAGAAGTACACCCTGCAGGGTTAACATCATCTATTGAATAGCAGCGTCATGATAAGGACTACTTAGTTGCCTATACGGTTCATAGACAAGTAAATGGATACTACTAAAGCCTCAAGATAAGCGTGAGTCAGGGATGGCTTCTCAAGTAGGAAAGGCGGGGTTGGATCCTCGGTGGTGTATTAAGTGATGAGTAGTGGACTCGAGTGCATAAAACTATTTCAAGTTGGTGTCTCGTAGGATAAGCTTAGCCATGAGTCAAAGCTGGCTTCTGCAACAACCCACCAACCCTTCTTGATAATATGCATGTATGTAGAGATTGATGTAAGTCTTCTTTGAGTACCTTTGTACTCATGTTGCTAATTACATTTTAGAAGATGCCTCAAACCCTTAAGCGGGTTCTTCGTGAAGCGTTGACATCGATGAGTAGACTAAGGCCCGGTGGTGATCTGAGCAAGAGAGGACCATGTAGTATAGCTAGGCTTACAAGCCTCTTTTATTTTACTAGTTATGCATACTCGGACAAAACACTTCATTGTGGCTTGTATGCTTGTATGACTTGTATGTGGGTCGTGTGACCGTACTTGTGTGTATGTTATGAATGGCTCTACAGGCCTTTAAATAAAATACTTGTGTCGTGAGTCATGTTGTGATGCCTTGTTGTATTTGCATATCGAGCATATTGTGTGTATGATTGAAATGCTTGGTATGTGTGGGATCGACTATCTAGTTGTTTATCTTTAGTAGCCTCTCTTGGAAATGTCTCCTAGTGTCTCCTTGAGCCATGGTAGCCTCTGCTCCGGAACACTTAGGCTGGCGGCATGTGTCCTTCTTCGTTCTGTATACATCCCGAAATGTCACGCATTAGTCTGTTAGCCGCTTCTGACCGGTTTCGAATCCTGTATGCTTCAGCCGGAACTTACTTCTGTTGACCGACGTTCGATCTGGTCATGGATGCTGTCCTGTAAGTCTGTGCCACTTTGGGTATCGACTAGTCATGTCGGCCGGGCTCCTTTTCATATGGATGCTAGCGACACTATCATATCGTGTGCCAAAACGCGGTCCGGGCAAAGGTGGCGACACCGTTGGGATACCGTGCGTGAGGCGCAAAGTGATATGATGTGTTCTGAGCTAGATCGATGTGACACCGAGTCGGGGAGTCGACAATGACTTATCTGTCTGAAGAAGATTCAGCGAATTGAAATTGAAGTGCATCTCCGGGAAGAAGGGCAGGAGCTGTTGGCGAGATACATGGAGGCATATGTGGTCACCACATTGGCGCCAAACCTTGCCCGGCAAAGCCTTCAACAAGGTTTCTTTTAGCCGACAGCCCTCGGGATGCTGCGCACAAGTAACCAAGTGTGAAGCGTGCGAGTTCCATTCCAAAGCAATTCATCAACCAGCTCAAGCTCTCGAACAATCCCTTTATCCTGGCCATTTTGGTCTGGGGCTCGACATTCTCGGCCCCTCTCCCTCGTATCTGAATCGCCTCGAGTGCTAAACTTATGATAAGTTAGAGCAGAGCAGGTAATGGCAAGGCGCCTTGCTGCTCCTCGGGTAGATCGTCTTCAGTTTCTTCTGAGCTGCTCGCTACCAACCTAGCGCCCGCTACCATAACCCATAAAGTTGGCCTTGAAGCTTCGAGGGAGAGGATAAAGGTGTGGACCGAACATCGTTCAAAAAAAGTATGCCTTCTTGGGCGTGAAAGGCCAGAAAAAATAAGTTGCCAAAGTTTGAGCAGGATCAAGTTTTAAGTTTTTAAGTTATACTCCTTGAAAGGTCTGCCTTGTTGAAAAAACCTGTCGGGAGGAATCGACTGTGGCTAAGTTGCCCTTGATTTGTTTGAGTCGCTCAACAATACAAGGCCTGCAACTAGCCCGAACAAGGTTTTTGCGGAGCAACACCCCCTGATGCCTTTCGAAAGTGTGTTTTTCCACAAGTTCCCTCAAAGCGTGGGTAAAAACATACAAGGGATGTGAGGTAAAGGATATAACATAAAAGCGTTCCCAAACAAAGATATTAAAATTAACTTTTGGAACTAAGTTGTTCTCATAACTAAAATAACGGGAGGAAAGAGAAGAAAGGCACCCGGGGCCCCAACGAGTTCTTTGGGGGCTGCGTCCAAATTCATCGGCAACCCGAGTTGCGGGGCTCAATATCGGATAAGTTTTGTCCTCGTCATGCATCCTCTTATGGGTTTAGGGCGAAGTTATATTCCTTGAATGGCCGTGCCATGTTGGAAAACCTGTCCGGGAGGAACCGAAGTGGCTAGGTTGCCCTTACTTTGTTTAGTCCGCTCAACAATGAAAGTGAGCTGCAACTAGTCCACAAGGTTTTTCTTGGGGAAACACCGCCCGGGGGCTGTTCCACTCGCAAAGTGCTTTCAAGTTCCCTCAAAGCGTGGGGTAAAACATACAAGGCATAGAATCCAAGTAAAGGATATAACATGCAAGCTTCCCTTTTCATTAAAAAACATCCCTGATTAGTCCATAGGGATGAAAAACATGAAAAGAGAGGATTACAAGTCTTAGATCCTAAGGCCGAACTTACAAATTAAAAAGATAAGATGCGTAATCCTTTCACTTCCCCCCTTTTGGGGTAGGTCAAGGGGAAAAAGGGCAAAAGCGCCCTTGAGCTAGGGTGCGGAAGAACCAAAGAACATCCGGGAGCCGTCCGGGGTGGATGGTGATGGCGGCGGCCGGGAAACCAAGGCAGGCGGCGGGGCGTCGGCCGTTGTCGAGGCCCGCCCTCGTCTCCGACAGCGGCCTTGCCGCCCCTCCCCTTCCCACCTCCCTCTGGGCCCAGGAGGCGCCGGGGAGTTCAAGGGCAGGAAGAATTAGGGTGGCCGCCTGGCGGGCCCGCGGGCCCCGCCCCTCGTCGGTCGCTCTCCCCTCTCACTCTCGCTCGAGGTCTTTTCGGAGGACCCGACATCTCGCCGGTGGGAGTCCCAAACCTTGGGAGGATGCCCTCCATTAACAAAATGGAGGTAAACCCCCGTCGGGTGAATCTGGTGACGTCTTCCACCCTCGATCAAGATACATCACATTAGGGTTTGGGATACCTGGCCTGACTCGCGTGCGCTGATCCCGCCCCTCATGTGCAATCTCGTGTCTCGGCGGGTCCAGCTCCATCGCTCATAAGCGGGCTGGAAGCGGAGCGGCAACAGCGCCAGCGCTGACTGACGAAAAACTTCGCAAGGTCGTCCCCGTATGGACCGCGGGAGAGAGACGCCGGGAGGCGAGTGACGCCGCCCGTCCGCCTCTTCCTCGCGCCCTCGACCTCGTCCACGACCTCGCCCCTCCCTCTTGCCCTTGTGGCGAGCTCTGCCCGCCATGGCAGAGATAAGGGAGGATCTGCTGTCTGGCGGCGACCCTCGCCGCCACCGATGAAAGCTAGGTTTCCCTTCCTCCATGGCGGATGAGAGAAAGGGGGCAAGTTGAAGAAAGGAGGAGATGAGGAGGTGCGGACCTGCGCTCCCTCCGCTCTTCTTAATGGGCGAGGTGGGGCTCGACCGCCCGCTCAGCCAATCAAGGCACGAGAGGAGCGAGAATCGGGGCCTACCGCTGCCTCCGCTCGCGATGGCCGATTCCCTCCCACCATCCGTGACCCCAAGCGCATGGGAGCGCGTGGCGGATCTGAGCGAGGCGGCAGGTGAGATGACCTCGCCCGCCCGTGATCATGGGGGTGGGCGCCTCAATCGCACCGCCACCCGCCTCCTCGATGCGCGATTGGCGTGCGTTCTGGGAAACACGGCGGTCGAGTCGATTTTGTGTGGACCCGGCGCGCGTGCCGTGCCTTTTTGGGCTGGCCCAATAGCGCTCGGCACGTGTATGACCCGGGCCAGGGGCTCTGTCGGTGTACTAAAGTAGGGGTACCTTAGTACCCGAACTTGTCTGCAGGCGATCGCATGACACCAGGCAAGGCTTCTGAGGCGTCGCCAAGATCCTCCGCTGTTCATATTCTGCCATTCAAGAGCAAAGTATTAATTGAAAAACAAGGCCACGGCAGAGGAGCTTGCCGAGAAGGACAAGACCCGACAAGAGGAGCTTGCGGGAAGGACAAAGACCCGGCAAGAGGAGCTTGCGGGAAGCTAACCAAAGGCGCTTCAAGAAACTTGCTGCGGCGCCCGCGTCCGGCAAGGCCGGAGCGGCAAGCTTCTGGTGCGACAAGACAACGGCCGGCAAAGCGCTTGCAGCAAGGCTCACTGCACCCGAGCTCCAGCGCATTCAGCGGCGTGTCGCCCGGATCGTCGGGAGGGCGTGGCGGTATTGTGCAGCCATGCGGTGCGAGTGGACGAAGGCGACAAGGAGGCCATCGTGGCGATCGGTGGCGCCCTAACGGTCGCTTCCTTGCCTTTGTTAGGCGACGGACGGGCATCAAATGCCCTTGTCCCTGTCATCGAGTTAGGTAGGGGACCTTTGTTAGTAGTAGTTGTACCAACCGCGTGTTTACCTTTCTACCCCTCTTTATGCGCTACCACGTCGGTGACCCTTTAGACTATAAAAAGGAGGCCCATGCGCGTGGGGGGTTCGGACTTTGGTTCTGATTGCCTCGGTTCATCCGACACATTCAACACCTCAGCCGCTCACACTCTCGAGCAAGAACATAATACTAACACAAAGCAGCGATGGAGTTTTATCTCTCCGGAGAGCTCGAAGCTGGGTAAAATCCCGCGTGCTCCGCCTCGATCTGCTCTGCGTCGCCCTCCGCTCCTTGCTGGACAAAAGGGCCCCTGCCCCATAGGTGCTCGTGCTCACACCCAAAAGCCACGATAGGTGGCTTCTCGAGATATCGCCGTTGCATCCTCACGTTATTTTCCTTGGGTGTATCCACCATGTATATATCATATGATGAGGTGGCTGTCGGCGCCCTTTAGGCGGTGGTTCTGTTCTTCCCTGCATCGCCGTCCATACCATCGATGTCTTGGTCGAAGTCAAGCGTGTCGGTTAAGTAAATCGGCGATGGCTATCAAGTGGGTGGTGGGTGGAGTAGCAATTTCTTAGATCATCGCTTCCCTCAAGCGGACATAGTTTGGCCAAAGTCTCTGACGAGAGAGAGATTTCAATGAATTTATACGTCGCCCAAGGGTGAGTCTTGAAAGATATATCTTGAGGTAAACTCCATTATCGGCCAATCAGATTCGATAAGCACGATGCCGTGGTTGACACTGTAACGGAGGCGAGTCCGAGGTCGATGACACCAGCCTCATAGGAGGTGAGGTCGTTTTGGCTCTATCGCGGAGGTGCAACCTCCTTGGCGGGGTCCATCCACCCGTCCTCGGATGGCACGATCTGCTACGGATTGAAGGCGGGGCAGCCGCGAGTGTGATCTCTCGAACACTGTCGATGGCAGATCTAGGTCATGATAAATCGTGAATGTTTGGCACACGACATGGACTCGAATCCGTCAAAGATCAAGTCTCCGCGGATGTCGGCGTGTAGTTTAAGCTTCAAACGACGATGGCGGGGCATTGCTATCGATCTGCTCCGGATGGCCAAGCGAGTTGGCCCGTAGTACGAAGCCACCGAATATGAAGATCTGTCCGGGGAGGAAGACCTCACCCTGGACCGCATCGTTGAAGATGATTGAAGGAGCCATCAAGCCTTATCGTGACGACACAGTGGAACTCTCAATGAAAGCACCAATGTCGGTGTCAAAACCGGCGGATCTCGGGTAGGGGGTCCCGCTGTGCGTCTAAGGCTAATGGTAACAGGAGGCATGGGACACAATGTTTACCCAGGTTCGGGCCCTCTCGATGGAGGTAATACCCTACTTCCTACTTGGTTGATCTTGATGATATGAGTATTACAAGAGTTGATCTACCATGAGATCATAGAGGCTAAACCCTAGAAGCTAGCCTATGATTATGATTGTCCTTGTCCTCTCGAGTAAACCCTCGGTTTATATAGACACGGAGGGCTAGGGTTACATAGAGTCGATTCTGAGAAGGAGATCTACATATCCGAATTGCCAAGCTTGCCTTCCATGCAAGGAGAGTCCCACGGGACACGGGCAGAAGTCTTCAATCTTGTATCTTCACAGTCCAACAATCGGCTAAAGTACATAGTCCGGCTGTCCAAGGCCCCTAATCCGAGGACTCCTCGGCGTCCTTGCAACTCGAAGACTCCTTCCTCTTGCGGGCGGCGAGGTCCTGTGAACACCCAAGCGCTCAGCGTGAGGACCAGGCGACACGAATGAAGAAGTACTCGGGCAGCCAACCTCGGGCGCCAAGGCTGGAGTGGGCGATTAGGCACCACCTCGATGACTGCCGAGGCCTCGGGGCTCCGGCCTCGGGAGCAGCGGATTCATCCCCCATCAGCGACCACCTCGGGCGGGCTTCACGAACTCCGGAAGATGGCGCCGGGAACCCCATGCGGTGTTAGCGCCATAACACCCGAGCCTCCGGCCGATAGCGATGCTTGCCTCCCTGCACCAGCTCTGAGGCAAGATTGGTCTTGGCGGCAAGGAAGAGAACCCGGCGATAGGATTGTCGTGAGGCCCATAAAGACCACGAGACCAACCCCATTTGTCGAAGAGGCATCTATCTCACGAACTCAGCCACCTTTCGGCGAGAGATACAAGAGGCTACCCCGTGTCGTATATCGCCCGGCGGTTGCCGATCAAGACCTCGAGCACCTTCTTCAGCGTTTGGTGCAGCTCGTCTCTGGAGCCTCATGCGGTCCGATATCCGGTCCGCCCACATCGGTCGGGAGTGGCGAAGAAGAACAACGTGTTGGAGGACTCCTTCACCACCGTAGCGATCACACGAGCTCTCTCAACTTCCTTAGTCGGTGCTAGGCGAAGGAGGCAGGGCTCACGAGTCTCTCATGGCCCGACTGGATGGGGACGCGAGCAACTTTGGAGGCGATAGCGAGGGTTGAGCACTCGGCGTCACGTGCAGCCACCACGTCCGGAACTCACTCGTGGAAGCGGCGGCGAAATCGATCCCAGGCGGCCGTCTCGCCTGCGACACAGAAGCTCACACACCCGAGCATTGCAAGGGTCGGTCGAGCAAAAGAAAGAAGTGGCGCAAGAGGAAATGGAAGGAGCAATGCCCACCATGGCTTTGCAAACAAAAGCGAAGACATCAAGAAGGAGTGAATTGAGGATCAAGATGCATCATATGGATCGATAGTGGGAAAGCACCGCATTGAAGAAAGCGGAGAAAGTGAGAACAGAGACCAGCCCACGGGGCGTCGGCGAAGAATTGAGCCTCCATGCGATCCTGTCAATGGAGGCATGGGATGCGGGCCAAGCCATCATCTTGCCGCTTTTCGTTGAAGCTAGAGGCAAGCGGAGGCGGACCTTGCAGGGCTTCGATTGAGAACTAGCGACCGGCGGGCGGGCTCGATTGCGAGGGCGAACTAGTCGAGGGCAGAGGCTTCTTTCCTTCTCCTTGCTAGTTGGCGCCATGGCGACGAGGCGAGCTTAAGTTAGATTGGAAGCGGAAGCAGAGCTCGAGGAAGAAGGGGAGCGAGGAAGCGCGTGAAGCGAGAGGAATAAGCGTGTTAAGCTTCATGGCCGCCCTAGCGGCGGATATTGAAGCGTGGGGAAGCGAAAGGCACGTCCAATCGATGCCAGCGTCGACCAAGGCTGAGCTGTTAGAACCCATAACGCTCCGTGCTGCCCTTTGGCCATTTGCTAAGCCAAGTCGGCGTGCCTTGGGCGGGGCTACTATTGGCGTTACAGGAGCGGGGTTCCCGGACTTGCTGCCGCTGCGGCGTGGCTCAACCAATGGCCCGATGCGGCCCGTCTTCATCAACTCAAGCTCAAGATCCTCCACGAAGCCTCATGAGGCGGCGATGCAAAGGCTTCCTCGGGCGGCCTCGCCGAGCAGGCCCGAGGAAGCGAAGATCAAGGCAAGGGTGCCTCACGAGGTGTTCTGCCAAGCCATGATGATCAAGACGTGAGCGCCCGACTCATGATCCTCGTTCCTCTTTGGTGCAAAGGAGGCAGCCTGTATGAGTCGACATCGAGCAAAGGTTTCCATATCGGTCTTGAGACCAAGACTAGTAGACGGCGGGGCGAGAGGTCACCGTGGAGCCCAAGACAACGTCATCACCAGTGCCTTTGGCAGTCGAAGACCACCTTTAGTTAGAATAGCTTGTACTAGCTGTCCCCTTTCAAAATGGCCGTTGTTGGCTCCCTTCTCGCTCAATATTTGGGAAGAGAACCAGTGCCTCTGTAAATAGAGCTAGCCACCACATTAGAAGGGAGAGGATCGATCTAGAGCCAAAGAGGCTGATCGAACCTAGCTCATCCACACCACCACAAGAACACCTCTCTTGAGAGCTGTTCTTCCTGCTCTTATTCCTCATCATTGCCCAGAGGCAATCCACCACACCACACCTTTGGATTAGGGTATTACACCTAGCAGTGGCCCAAACCGATATAAATGTGTGTCTCTTGTGTTGTTCATTGTGCTAGCTTAGAATCTGGCGAGGTTGTGGCGTGTTTCGGTTGGGAGAAGATATTAAATCGCACTCGAGTTGAACCTTAAGGGTTTTGCGGAACCGATATCACGATCACCAATTGTAAGAAATATTAGTTAGAAGTACCATCTTTGTGAGAGAAGGAATCCAAATCGTTGCTA
>JAHHZJ010010730.1:0-10297 GCA_021437245.1 Aegilops speltoides
GGTCGGACACCGTATCCCTTCCTTGCCCATTTCTAACCTTCACGAGCGATGGTATTTTCACGAGAATCGCCTTCCGCAGCGAAGCGAACCAGCGGCGGTGACCAGCGAAGATCGATCCGGACCGGCGGGCGGAAAAAGGCCTTGAATCTGAACGGAAAGCATCGCCGCAAAGTATAACTTCGTATTTGAGTTTTTTCATAGCGTTCTAGGAAGCGTCGAGTGCTCATGATCTTTTAGGAGAAAAAGGCTACTCATGGGGCTGTGCGTATGAGAGTTGCCGACCCAACCTACGGCCGGGCTCAGCGCTTGGCCTAGAGGGAAGCAAAGCGCAAAGGCAGCGGGCGGATCCTTCTCCAACGGAGGACACCGGCAGGTATGTACCCAAAGTGCGAGGTGGAGGCGCCATGAACCATAAGCGCAGCCGAGACACTATTGTGATGCGTGCTTCTCCCTGAGCATTGGGCGCCATTTAGCATGGGGGTGGCGCATCTCCATGCCGCTCAAGATGGTTTTACGAGCCGCGGAGGCGGTATGTGAAAGACATACGGATTGAGAGTTTTAATGGTTATATATACGGTGGCCTTGAGACTTAAAAGTAGTTATGTTAACTGTTTGAGGATCATTTGAGCCAGGCTCTTACAGAAGAATGCTTGACTGTCTCGGGGCTGCAGAATACAAGGCCCAAGCTGGAGGCGCACTTGCTGCTCTTCGGAGAGCAGACCCCTCTGGTAACACATTTTTATTAATAAATATAAGCGTTGTGCAGCGTCGCGTAGGAGTCTAATAAAGTGACATTAACTAGTCTTGGCGGACAAGATCCAGACGGGCAAGAATTACTAGCGCCCAGGCTAAAAGGCGTGAGGGTGCTGAATAGGTGCTGCAAGAAAGAACAAGCTCCAAGATGCCTGCATGCTCAAGCTCGGAGAAAAAGTGAAAGGTGCTCAAGCTTGATGCGTCAGCTAGCTGTTAAGGAGAATCAGCGGCTTGGTCGCAGCATTTATAGTAAGTGCTCAGCGGACTCTTTGAAAATAAGAGTTCGGCGAGGGGAATCAATTGACATAATATGTCTTGTAGGTATACTCACGATTTGCCTGCGGAGGAGATGCCCATATCAGCGGGTGATCAACTTCGGCTATTGCAAGCTGCTTTCCCGAACGGAGTTCAGGCAATAATGGCGTCGATCCGAGGGCTTTATGGCCAGCCTCTCCCTACAGGGCCTTGGGAGGGAGAAGCTTGAAGTCTTGGCAGCGCTTCGTTTATGGAAGATTTCGGTTCTTGTCGAAAGTGCCAGGAAGCAGAAGCATGAGTGAGCGTACAAGAAGGCGGATCCCAACTACATGGCCAAAGTTGGACCGGTGGGGCCCGATGAAGGAAATATGCCCTAGAGGCAATAATAAAGTTATTATTTATTTCCTTATTTCATGATAAATGTTTATCATTCATGCTAGAATTGTATTAACTGGAAACATGATACATGTGTGAATGCATAGACAAAACAATATGTCACTAGTATGCCTCTACTAGACTAGCTTGTTAATCAAAGATGGTTATGTTTCCTAACCATGAACAAAGAGTTGTTATTTGATTAACAAGGTCACATCATTAGTAGAATGATCGATTGACATGACCCATTCCATTAGCTTAGCACCACGATCGTTTAGTATGTTGCTCTTGCTTTTATCCATGACATATACATGTTCCGTAACTATGAGTTATGCAACTCCGTTTGGGAGGAACACTTTGGGTGCTACCAAGCGTCTGGCGTAAGCTGGGTGATTATAAAGGGTACTACTGGTGTCTCCAAAGGCAGATGTTGGGTTGGCGTATTTGAGATTAGGTTTTGTCCTCCGATTGTCGGAGAGGTATCTCAGGCCCTCTCGGTAATGCACATCATTGAAGCCTTGCAAGCACTACAACTAATGAGTTAGTTGTGAGATGATGTATTCGGAGCGAGTAAAGAGACTTGCCGTAGCTGAGATTGAACTAGGTATTGGATACAAGCGATCGAATCTCGGGCAAGTAACATACCGATGACAAAGGAACAACGTATGTTGTTATCGCGATCGACCGATAAAGATCTTCGTAGAATATGTAGGAACCAATATGGGCATCAGGTCCCGCTGTTGGTTATTGACCGTGAATAGTTCTAGGTCATGTCTACATTGTTCTCGAACCGTAGGGTCCATGCGCAAGGTTTCGATGGTGATTATTATGAGTTTATGTATTTTGATGTACGAAGAAGTTGAGTCCGGATGTGATCACGGACATGGCGAGGAGTCTCGAAATGGTCGAGACATAAAGATTGATATATTGGAAGCCTATGTTTGGAGTTGGAATGGTTCGGCGAAAACGAAATTCTGAATCTGCCGGGAGGTTCTGGAACCCCAGGAGGTAAATGGGCCATAGTGGGCCTTAGTGGAAAGGAGAAGGGCCAGCCCTAGGTGGCGCGCCTCCCCCCTTCCTAGTCCTACTAGGACTAGGAAGAGGCGCCCCCTCTCTCTCTTTCCCCTCAGGAATCCTAGTCCAACTAGGATTGGAGAATCCTACTCGGAGGAGTAGGACTCCTGGCAGCCCTCCTCTTGGCCGCCCCCTCCCCCTCCCTCCTTTATATCTGGAGGCGGGGGCACCTAGAACACACAAGTTAGATCTCGGATCGTTCCTTGGCCGTGTCGGTGCCCCCTCCACCATATTCCACCTCGGTTATCTGAGTCGTGAAGCTTAAGCGAAGCCTGCGTGTGAGTGAAACATCAAGATCGTCCTGCGCCGTCGTCTTGTGGAACTCTCCCTCGACACTCGGCTGGATCGAGTCTGAGGGCGTCATCGAGCTGTCGTGTGTCAAGAACTCGGGCGTCGAAATGGCGCGGGATCGGTCGGATCGCGAGGAGAGCGTCTGACTACTTCCTCTACGTTGTGATCGCTTCCGCTTCAGGTCTCAAGGGTATGTGGACAACACTCTCCCCTCTCGTTGCTATGCATCACCATGATCTTGCGTGTGTGTAGGAAATTTTTGAAATTACTCGTTCCCCAGCGGTGGCATCGAGCCTAGGTTTTTATGGTTTGATGTTTTGCGAGTAGAACACAAGTGAGTTGTGGGCGATACAAGTCATACTACCTACCGGCATGTCATACTTTGGTTCAGCGGTATTGTGAGATGAAGCGGCCCAGACCGACATTACTGTCAGCGTGCGCTTCTGAGACTGGTTTCACCGCTCTGAGCACTTTCGTTGCTTAAAGGTGGTGGTGGGTGCTGTCTCTCTCACTTTAGTTGAGCCGAGTGTGGCTCGCCGGTCCTTGAGAAGGTTAAAGCAGTCTATTTGAAATATCGTTGTGGTTTTGATGCGTGGGTGAGGCGGTTCTTGCTTAAGCCGTAGCAGCCACGTAAAATTTGCAACAACAAAGTAGAGGGCGTCTAACTTGTTTTTGCAGGGCATGTTGTGATGTGATATGGTCAAGGCGTGATGCTATATTTTATTGTATGAGATGATCATGTTTTGTAACGAAGTTATCGACAATTGGCTGAAGCCATATGGTTGTCGCTTTATTGTATGCAATGCAATACATACTGTAATGCTTTACTTTATCACTAAGCGGTAGCGATAGTCGTAGAAGCATAAGTTTGGCGAGGCGACAGCGATGCTACGATGGAGATCAAGGTGTCGCGCCGGTGGCGATGGTGATCATGGTGGTCTTTGCAAGATGGAATCATGAAGCACAAGATGATGATGACCATATCATATCACTTATATTGATTTGCATGTGATGTTTATCCTTTTATGCATCTTATCTTGCTTTGATTGGCGGTAGCATTATAAGATGATCTCTCACTAAATTATCAAGAAGTGTTCTCCCAGTATGCACCGTTGCCAAAGTTAAATGCGTGCCGGACACCACGTGATGATCGGGTGTGATAAGCTCTCGTCCATCTACAGGTGCAAGCCAGTTTTACACCATGAGAATACTCGGGTTATACTTGGCGAGCCTAGCATATGCGGAATATGGCCTCGGAACACGGAGACCGAAAGGTCGGCGTGAATCATATAGTAGATATGATCAACATAAGATGTTCACCATTGAAAACTACTCCATTTCACGTGATGATCGGTTATGGTTTAGTTGATTTGGATCACGTGATCACTTAGATGACTAGAGATGTTTTTCTAAGTGGGAGTTCTTAAGTAATATGATTAATTGAACTTAAATTTATCATGAACTTAGTACTGATAGTATCTTGCTTGTTTATGTTTGATTGTAGATAGATGGCTCGTCTTTGTTGTTCGTTGAATTTTAATCGTTCCTTGAAAGCAAAGTTGAAAGATGATGGTAGCAATTACGGACTGGGTCGTAACCTGAGAGATTATCCTCATTCTTTGCGGAAAGATTTCGTCTGGATGCACGCTGGGTGCGAACTGCTTCTGATGCAGCGGCAGGCGTTAGAGCGTCTGGCGAGAGCAAAGCGATGACTACTCTATAGTTCGATGTGCCATGCTACGGCTTAGAACCGGGACTTCAACGGCGTTTTGAGCGTCATGGAGCATATGAGATGTTCGAGTTGAAGTTAATATTCAACAGAATGCGGATTGAGAGATATGAAGTCTCAATAAGTTCTATAGCTGCAAGATGGAGAGAATAGTTACATTAGTGAGCACATACTCGAGAATGTGCGGGTACTACAATCACTTGACACAATTGGGAGTTAATCTTCGGATGATTGTGTCATTGTGAAATCTTCAATCACTGCCACCAAGCTACAAAGGCTTCGTGATGAACTATAATATGCAAGGGTTAGTAAAGACTATACAGAGCTCTTACATGATGCTAAAGGCTGCGGAGGTAGAAATCAGAAGGAGCATCAAGTGTTGATGGTCAATAAGACCACTAGTTTCAAGAAGAAAGGTAAAGGGAAGAAGAAGGAACTTCAAGAAGAACAGCAAACAAGTTCTTTGCTCGGGAGAAAAACCCAAAGTCGGACCTAAACACAGGCGGAGTGCTTCTCTGCAAGCAGACTGGTCCTTTGAAGCGGAACTGCCCCAAGTATTTGGCGGATAAGAAGGATGGCAAGGTGAACAAAGGTATATGTGATATACATGTTATTGATGTGTACCTTACTAGAGCTCGTAGTAGCTTTTGGGTATTTGATCTGGTTACATTGCTAATATTTGCAACTCGAAGCAGGGACTTCTGGATTAGCGAACTCGGCAAAGGGCGAGGTGACGATCTTGGCGTGGGAAATGGTTCCAAAGTCGATGTGATCGCGATCGACACGCTACCTCTACATCTACCTTGGGATTAGTTTTAGACCTAAATAATTGTTATTTGGTGCTGCGTTGAGCATGAACATTATATCTGGATCTTGTTTGATGCGAGGCGGTTATTCATTAAATCGAGAGAATAATGGTTGTTCTATTTATATGAGTAATATCTTTTATGGTCATGCACCCTTGAGTGGTCTATTTTGATGAATCTCGATAGTAGTGATACACATATTCATAATGTTGAAACCAAAAGATGCGAGTTGATAATGATAGTGCAACTTATTTGTGTACTTGCCGTTTAGAGTCATATCGATTGTAAAGCGCATGAAGAAACTCCATCTTGATGGACTTTTGGAGTCACTTGATTATGAATCACTTGGCACTTGTGAACCGTGCCTCATGGGCAAGATGACTAGAACACCGTTCTCGGTACTATGGAAGAGCAACAGATTTGTTGGAAATCATACATCTGAGATGTATGTGGTCGATGAATGTTGAGGCTCGTGGCGGATATCGTTATTTTCTCACCTTCACAGATGACTTAGCGAGATATGGGTATATCTACTTAATGAAACATAAGTCTGAAACATTTGAAAAGTTCAAAAATTTGAGTGAAGTTGAAAATCATCGTAACAAGAAAATTAAGTTTCTCACGATCGATCGTGGAGGTGAATATTTGAGTTCTGAGTTTGGTCTACATTTGAAACAATGCGGAATAGTTTACGCAACCATACGCGGAACACCACAGCGTAATGGTGTGTCGAGCGTCGTGTCGTGCTTTACTAGATATGGTGCGATCTATGATGTCTCTTCTGATTTACGCTATCGTTTTGGGGTTATGCTCTAGAGGCGGCCGCATTCACCTGAATAGAACACCGTCGAAATCCGTTGAAGCGACACCTTATGAACGTGGTTTGGCAAGAAACCAAAGTTGTGCGTTTCTTAAAGTTTGGGGATCACGATGCTTATGTGAAAAAGCTTCAACTTGATAGCTCGAACCCAAATCGGGAATGTGTCTTCATAGGATACCCAAAGAGACAGTTGGGTACACCTTCTATCACAGATCCGAAGGCAAGACATTCGTTGCTAAGAATGGATCCTTTCTAGAAAGGAGTTTCTCTCGAAAGAAGTGAGTGGGAGGAAAGTGGAACTTGATGAGGTAATAGTACCTTCTCCCTTACTTGAAAGTAGTTAAATCATGAAACGGTTTTGAGACACCTACACCAAGTAGTGAGGAAGTTGATGATGTTGATCATGAAACTTTAGATCAAGTTACTCTGAGAACCTCGTAGATCGACGAGTAAGATCCGCACAGTGATGCGGTAATCTGTTAGAAGTCATGCTACTAGATCATGATGAACCTACGAACTATGAAGAAGCGATGGTGAGCCAGATTCCATAAAATGGCTTGAGGCCATGAAATCGAGATGGGATCCATGTATGAAAACAAAGTATGGACTTTGGTTGACTTGCCGGGTAGGCAAGCAATAGAAAACAAGTGGATCTTCAAGAAGAAGTAAGTGGCTGATGGTAATGTTTACGTCTATAAAGCTCGACTTATGCAAAAGGTTTTCGACAAGTTCAAGGGATTGACTACGATGAGACCTTCTCACCCGTGGCGATGCTTAAGTCCGTCCGAATCATGTTAGCAATTGCGCATTTTATGATTATGAAATTTGGCAAATGGATGTAAAGCTGCATTCTGAATGGATTTACGGAAGAAGAGTTGTATATGATGCAACGAGAAGGTTTTATCGATCCAAAGGGAGCTAACAAAGTGTGCAAGCTCGGCGATCCATCTATGGGTGGTGCAAGCATCTCGGAGTTGGAATAAGCGCTTTGATAGTGTGATCAAAGCATTTGGGTTTATCTGAGACTTTTGGAGAAGCTTTGTATTTACAAGAAAGTGAGTGGGAGCTCTGTAGCATTTCGATATTATATGTAGATGACATATTGCTGATCGGAAATGATATAGAATTCTGGATAGCATAAAGGGATACTTGAATAAGAGTTTTTCAATGAAAGACCTCGGTGAAGCTGCTTACATATTGGGCATTAAGATCTATAGAGATAGATCAAGGCGCCTAATTGGACTTTCACAAAGCACATACCTTGACAAAATTTTGAAGAAGTTCAAAATGGATCAAGCAAAGAAAGGGTTCTTGCACGTGTTACAAGGTGTGAAGTTGAGTAAGACTCAATGCCCGACCACTGCAGAAGATAGAGAGAAAATGAAAGATGTTCCCTATGCTTGAGCCATAGGCTCTATCATGTATGCAATCTGTGTACGGAGACGATGTGTGCCTTGCTATAAGCCTAGCGAGGAGGTACCAAAGTAATCGAGTGGATCAGCACGGACAGCGGTCAAGAACATCTGAAATACGAAAAGGACTAAGGATATGTTTCTCGTATATGGAGGTGACAAAGAGCTCATAAATGGCAGTTACGTTGATGCAAGCTTTGACACAGATCCAGACGATTCTAAATCAGAGACCGGATCGTATTTACACTAAGCGGAGCTGTCGGTTGGTGCAGTTCTAAACAAAGCGTCGTGGCGGGATCTACATGTGAAGCGGGTACATAGCAGCCGGAAGACTAATGAAGATGCGGATGAAGGAGTTCATATCCGATCTAGGTGTCATACCTAGTGCATCGGGTCCAATGAAAATCTTACGTGACAATCTTTGGAGCAATTGCCTTAGCGAAGAATCCAGATTTCACAAGAGGACCAAGCACATCAGAGGCGCTTCAATTCCATCCGGGACTTAGTCGGTGGGAGACATAAGATTTGCAAGATACATACGGATCTGAATGTTGCGAACCGTTGACTAAGCCTCTTCCACGAGCAAAACATGATCGGCACCAAGACTCCATGGGTGTTAGAATCATTACTATGTAATCTAGATTATTGACTCTAGTGCAAGTGGGAGGCTGAGGAAATATGCCTAGAGGCAATAATAAAGTTATTATTTATTTCCTTACTTCATGATAAATGTTTATCATTCATGCTAGAATGTATTAGCTAGGAAACATGATACATGTGTGAATGCATAGACAAAACAATATGTCACTAGTATGCCTCTACTAGACTAGCTTGTTAATCAAAGATGGTTATGTTTCTAACCATGAACAAAGAGTTGTTATTTGATTAACAAGGTCACATCATTAGTAGAATGATCTGATTGACATGACCCATTCCATTAGCTTAGCACCACGATCGTTTAGTATGTTGCTCTGCTTTTATCCATGACATATACATGTTCTGTAACTATGAGATTATGCAACTCCGTTTACGGAGGAACACTTTGGGTGCTACCAAGCGTCTGGCGTATGCTGGGTGATTATAAAGAGTACTACAGGTGTCTCCAAAGGCGGATGTTGGGTTGGCGTATTTGAGATTAGGTTTTGTCACTCCGATTGTGGGAGAGGTATCTCTGGCCCTCTCGGTAATGCACATCTTGAAGCCTTGCAAGCACTACAACTAATGAGTTAGTTGTGAGATGATGTATTACAGAGCGAGTAAAGACTTGCGATAGCGAGATTGAACTAGGTATTGGATACAAGCGATGAATCTCGGGCAAGTAACATCTACCGATGACAAAGGGAACAGCGTATGTTGTTATCTTGATCGACCGATAAAGATCTTCGTAGAATATGTAGGAACCAATATGGGCATCAGGTCCGCTGTTGGTTATTGACCGTGAATAGTTCTAGGTCATGTCTACATTGTTCTCGAACCGTAGTGGTCCATGCAACAAGGTTTCGATGGCGGTTATTATGAGTTTATGTATTTTGATGTACGAAGAAGTTGAGTCCGGATGTGATCACGGACATGACGAGAGTCTCGAAATGGTCGAGACATAAAGATTGATATATTGGAAGCCTATGTTTGGAGTTGGAATGGTTAGAGGCGAAAGCAGGAATTCTAGGAATGCAGGAGGTTACGGAACCCCCGAGGAGGTAAATGGGCCATAGTGGGCCTTAGTGGAAAGGAGAAGGGGGCCAGCCCTGGGTGGCGCGCCTCCCCTTCCTAGTCCTACTAGGACTAGGAAAGGGGGCGACCCCCCTCTCTCTCTTCCCCTCAGGGAATCCTAGTCCAACTAGGATTGGGAGAATCTACTCGAGAGGAGTAGGACTCCTGGGCGCCTCCCTTGGCGGCCCGGCCCCCCCCCTTGCTCCTTTATATCACAGGCGGGGGGCACCTAGAACACACAAGTTAGATCTCTACGGATCGTTCCTTGGCCGTGTCTTGGTGCCCCCTCCACCATATTCCACCTCGGTTATCTGGTATCAGGCTTAGCTTAAGCGAAGCCTGCAGGCGATGAAACATCAAGATCGTCCTGCGCCGTCGTCTTGTGGAACTCTCCTCGACACTCGGCTGGATGGATCTGAGGGCGTCATCAGTTGTCGTGTGTCAAGAACTCGAGGCGTCGAGATGCTGGCGCCGGGATCGGTCGGATCCGAGGAAGCGTCTGACTACTTCCTCTCGTTGTGATCGCTTCGCGCCCAGGTCTACAAGGGTATGTGGACAACACTCTCCCCTCTCGTTGCTATGCATCACCATGATCTTGCGTGTGTGTAGGAATTTTTTGAAATTACTCGTTCCCCAACTGCGATGGGAAGGAGATCCTGTGAGTTTAGTATCTGACCAAGTAGAGTTGGCTGCTAAATGTTCCCTAGCAGGAATTTGTAAGTTAAACGGCTTTGTTAGGCGGGATTGAGGAGGAATACAATTAGTAAATTTGACAATGTATGTTTTCCTTTAAAGTGACATGTGAAATGCCTTCTAGCGGATTGTAGATCGTTTGTCTTTGCCAACCTTTTCGCTTCAACCTTGGGACCCTAGAGTCGGGAGTGTGTCGAATACCTCTTTGGTTAAGAAACAACCGTGGTATGCATGGAGACCGGTAGTAGGGTCATTAGTGCTTTATCGGACAAGTGCCCAACTAGTTATGTTATATTACATGGTTAGTAAAACATCTTCGGGAGAATAGTTCCGTTAAGGGTTCCTTTCCACAGGAGGCATGCCCTAAAGTGCATGTCGG
>JAHHZJ010010731.1:0-15041 GCA_021437245.1 Aegilops speltoides
AAGTGGTACTATCATTACTATCTTATATCTTTTGGCATGAAAATGTGTATCACTACGATTGAGATTCAATAAACCATTACGTTTGGTGCAAGACCATTGAAGGTATTATTCAAATAAGCGAGTAACCATTATTCTCCTTAAATGCATAACCATATTACGATGGACATAATCCAATCATGTCTATGCTCAATCGAACACCAAATGACAATTATTAGGTTTAATACTAATCTTGAGGGTAGAGGGGCGTGTGATGTTTGATCATATCAAACTTGGAAACACTTCAACACATATCGTCGACTCACCTTTAGCTAGTCTTCGTTTATTCCGTAGCTCTTTTATTTGAGTTACTAACACTTAGTAACCGAACCGGTATCTAATACCACAGTGCTACTAGAATTACCGATAAAGTACACATTAACATAATGTATATCAATATACTTCTATCGACCTTGCCGACCTTCTCATCTACCAAGTATCTAGGGTAATCCTGCTCGATGGCTGTTCCCCTTATTACTGAAGCTTAGTCTCGGGTTTAGGTTCAACCTTGGGTTTCTTGATTGGAAGCGGCGGTGATTTGCCGTTTCATGAAGTATCCCTTCTTGCCCTTGCCCTTCTTGAAACTAGTGGTTTCACCAACCATCAACAATTGATGCTCCTTCTTGATTTCTACTTTGGCGGTGTCAAACATCGTTGAATACCTCAAGGATCATCATATCTATCACGATATGTTATAGTTCATCACGAAGCTCTAGCAGCTTGGTGGCAATGACTTTGGAGAAACATCACTATCTCATCGGAAGATCAACTCCCACTTGATTCAAGTGATTGTTGCACTCGGACAATCGAGCACAAGCTCAACGATTGAGCTTTTCCCCTTAGTTTGCGAGGCTAAGAAAATCGTCGGAGTCTCATACCTCTTGGCGTGAGCCTGACACAAATCCCAATTCAGCCCTCGAAACATCTCATATGTTCGCGATGTTTGACGTCTTTGGTGCCTCAACTCTAAACCGTTTAAGCGAACTATCACGTAGTTATCAAAGCGTGTATGTTCGATGTTATAACATCCACAGAGCGGCGTTTGGGGTTGACTGCTTTGGCGGTGCATTAAGGACATAAGCTTTCTATTGTCCTTAAAATCGCTCTTATCGACTTTCAACTATATTTTCTCTAGGAACATATCTAAGCAGTGGAACTAAAGCGCGAGCTTCGACATAATTTGCAAAGATCTTTTGACTATGTTCGGGATAATTAAGTTCATCTTATGAACTCCCTCGAGATAGACATCCCTCGGTCATCTAAGTGATTACATGATCCGAGTCAACTAGGCAGTGTCCGATCATCACGTGAAGACGGACTAGTCATCGTCGGTGAACATCTTCATGTTGATCGTATCTACTATCGACTCATGCTCGACCTTTCGGTCTCTGTGTTCAGAGGCCATATGCGTACATGCTAGGCTCGTCAAGTTGACCCTAAGTGTTTTGCGTGTGTAAATCATCTTACACTGTTGTATGTGAGCGTAAGAATCCGTCACACCCGATCATCACGTGGTGCTTAGAAGCGACGAACTTTATAGCGGTGCATAGTTAGGAGAACACTTCTTGAAAATGTTGTAAGGGATCATCTTATTTACTACCGTCATTCTAAGTAAACAAGATGCATAAACATGATAAACATCACATGCAATTAAACGGTGACATGATATGGCCAATATCATTTTGCTCCTTTTGATCTCCATCTTGAGGCTCCATGATCATCATAAATCACAGGCATGACACCATGATCTCCATCATCATGATCTCCATCATCGTGTCTCCATGAAGTTGTCTACGCCAACTTATTACTTCTACTACTATGGCTCTGGGATAGCAATAAAGTAAAGTAATTACATGGCGTTGTTCAATGACACATGGTCATACAATAAATTAAGACAACTCCTATGGCTCCTGCCGGTTGTCATACTCATCGACATGAAAGTCGTGATTCCTATTACAAGAACATGATCAATCTCATACATCACATATCATTCATCACATTCTTCTTGGCCATATCACATCACATAGCATACCACCGCAAAAACAAGTTAGGCGTCCTCTAATTGTTGTTTGCATGTTTTCTGTAGCTGCTATGGGTTTCTAGCAAACGTTTCTTACCTCACGCAACACCACAGCGTGATATGCCAAGTGCTATTTACCCTTCATAAGGACCATTTTCATCGAATCCGTTCAACTAAAGTGGGAGGCGGCACCCGCTAGCCACCTTATGCACCAAGTGCATGTCGATCGGTGGAACTTTGTCTCACGTAAGTGTACGTGTAAGGCGGTCAGGGCGCTTCATCCCTAATACCGTCGAAACAAGATTGGACTAGTAGCGGTAAGCATATTGAACAAAATCAGCGCACAACTACTTTGTGTTCTACTCGTGCAAAGAATCTCGCAATAGACCTAGCTCATGATGCCCTTTGTTGGGGGCGTGGCGAAATTCAAAATTTTCCTCGTGTCACCAAGATCTATCTATGGAGAAACCAGCAGCGAGGGAAGGAGAGTGCATCTACATACCCTTGTAGATCGCTAAGTGGAAGCATTCAAGAGAGCGGGGTTGAAGGAGTGCGTTACTCGTCGTGATCCAAATCACCGGAGATCCTAGTCTGCGAGCGAGCGGCACCTCGCGTTCAACACACGTACAGCCGGTGGCGTCTCACGCCTTGATCCGGCAAGGAGAGGGAGAGGTTGAGAAGACTCCATCCAGGCCGGCAACCTGGCGTGGTGGTGATGGAGGCGTGGTAGTCGGCGAGGGCTTAGCGCAACCATGAGATATGAGGAGAAGGGAGAGGGAAGGGCTGCGCCCGAACCGTGTAGCTCGATCGCCTCCCCAATATATATAGGGGTGGAGGGCTGGTTTCTTGCCCTCAAGTCCATTGGGCGTTGGCCAGGTGGGAGGAAAGAAATCCCATCATTTCCTTCCCGATTGTTATCCCCCTTTTAGGGATCTTGATCTTATCCCTTGGGATATGATCTTATTCCTTCTAAGGGGATCTTGGTGCTTATGACCAGGGGTGTGGGGCCTTGACCCCACTACCCACGTTCATGTGGGTCCCCCATGCAGGTGGGCCCCACCGAAACCTTCTAGAACCTTCCGGTGCAATCTGAAAAATCCGAACATTTTCCGGTGGCCAAATAGGACTTCCATATATAAATCTTTACCTCCGGACCATTAGGAACTCCTCGTGACGTCAGGATCTCATCAGGGACTCGAACAACATTCGGTAACCACATACAAACTTCCTTTATAACCCTAAGCGTCGCCAGACCTTAAGTGTGTAGACCCTACGGGTTCGGGAACCATCTGAGACATGGCCAGGGCGTTCTCGGTCAATAACCAACAGCGGGATCTGGATACCCATGTTGGCTCCCACATGTTCCACGATGATCTCATCGGATGAACCACGATGTCAAGGACTCTGTCGATCCGTATACAATTCCCTTTGTCTAGCGGTATTGTACTTGCGAGATTCGATCGTCGATATCACGATACCTTGTTCAATCTAGTTCTTGGCAAGTCTCTTTACTTGTTCATAACACATCATCCGTGATCAACCCCTTGGTCACATTGTGCACATATAATGATGTCCTACGAGTGGGCCCGAGATACCTCTCTGTTTACAGAGTGACAAATCCGATCTCGATCCATGTCGACCGCAGACACTTTCGGAGATACAGTAGTGCACCTTTATAGTCACCCGATTCGTTGTGACGTTTGATACACCAAAGCACTCCCTACGGTGTCAAGGAGTTACGATCTCATGGTCTAAGGAAGAGATACTTGACATTGGAAAAGCTCTAGTAAGCGAACTACGATCTTTGTGCTATGCTTAGGATTGGGTCTTGTCCATCACATCATTCTCCTAATGATGTGATCCGTTATCAACGACATCCAATGTCCATAGCCAGGAAACCATGACTATCTGTTGATCACAACGAGCTAGTCAACTAGAGGCTCACTAGGGATATGGTGTTGTCTATGTATCCACACATGTATCTAAGTTTCCTATCAATACAATTATAGCATGGATAATAAACCATTATCATGAACAAGGAAATATAATAATAACTAATTTATTATTGCCTCTAGGGCATATTTCCAACACCAATATGGGCATCCAGGTCCCGCTATTGGTTATTGACCGAGAATGGTTTTAGGTCATGTCTACATAGTTCTCGAACCCGTAGGGTCACTTACGCTTTAACATATTCGATGTGCAGTTTTATTATGAGTTTATAAGTTTTGATGTCTAGAAGTTTGTTGGTCCGGATGTGATCACGGACATGACGAGGAGTCTCGGAATGGTCGAGACATAAAGATTGATATATTGGACGACTATATTCGGACAGGAAGGTTCAAGGGAGTTTTGAGAGAAGCTTAGATCTTGGGAGGATTCTGGAACCCCGAAGTAATGGGCCTTAATGGGCCTGTTGGAGAAAGAGGGGCGGGCGAGGGCAAGTGGCGCCCCTCCCTTAGTCGAATAGGACAAGGAAGGGGCGCCCCCCTGCCTTCCCTCTCTACTCCTTCCTTTCCCCTCCTTCTTGGATTAGGAAAGGAGGAAACCTACTAGAGTAGGTTTCCCCCTCCTAAGCCTTGCCACCCCTTAGGCGGCCCCTCCTCCCTCCTCCTTTATATCTGGGTGGGGGCACCCCATGAACACGAAGTTGATCTACGGATCGTTCCTTAGCCATGTCGGTGCCCCTTCCACCATATTCCACCTCGGTCATATCGTCCATGAAGCTTAAGTGAAGCCTGCTGCCGATAGAACATCAAGATCGTCCTGCCAGCGTCGTCTTGTGGAACTCTCCCTCGACACTTTCGGTTTGGATCGGAGTTGAGGGGCGTCATCAGTGAGCGTGTCTTGAACTCGGAGGCTCCGTGCGTTCGGTGCTTGGATCGGTCGGATCGTGAAGGCGTGCGACTACATCAACCGCGTTGTGCTAGCGCTTCGCTTACGGTCTCACAGTGCGTGGACATACCTCTCCCCCTCGTTGCTATGCCATCAACATGATCTTGCGTGTGCGTGGAAATTTTTGAAATTACTCGTTCCCCAGCATGTGGTATCGAGCCTAGGTTTTATCGTTGATGTTATATGCAGAGTAAAACACAAAGTGAGTTGTGGGCGATATAAGTCATCGCCTACCAGACATGTCATACTTTGGTTCAGCGGTATTGTGAGATAAGCGGCCGGACCGACATTACAGCGTCGCTTCGCGAGGCTGGTTTCACCGTTCTGAGCACTTTCGTGCTTAAAAGGTGGTGGCGGTGTCTGTCTCTCACTTTAGTTGAGCCAAGGAATTGTTCGCCGGTCCTTGTGAAGGTTAAAGCGGAGTCTATTTGACAAACTATCGTTGTGGTTTTGATCGTAGGTAAACGGTTCTTGCTAAGCCGTAGCGACCACGTAAAATTTGCAACAACAAAGTAGAGGACATCTAACTTGTTTTGCGGGGCATGTTAATGATGTGATATGGTCAAGGCGTGATGCTATATTTTATTGTATGAGATGATCATGTTTTTAACGAAGTTATCGACAGCAGCTGAAACCATATGGTTGTCACTTTATTGTATGAAATGCAAGCATACATAATTGCTTTACTTTATCACTAAGCGGTAGCGATAGTCGTAAAGCAATAGATGGCGTAAACAACAACGATGCTACGATGGAGATCAAGGTGTCGTAGCGGTGACAATGGTGATCATGGCGGTGCTTGAAGATGGAATCACAAGCACAAGATGATGATGGCCATATCATATCACTTATATTGATTGCATGTGATGTTTATCCTTTATGCATCTTATCTTGCTTTAATTGCGGTAGCATTTTAAGATGATCTCTCACTAAAATTATCAAGTAGTGTTCTCCACGAGTATGCAGTTGCCAAAGTTAAATGCGTCTTGAGACACCACGTGATGATCGGGTGTGATAAGCTCTCGTCCATCTAGCGGGTGCAAGCAGGTTTACTACAGCATGAATACTCGGGTTAAACTTGTGAGCCTAGCATATGGAGATATGGCCTTGGAACACGAGACCGAAGGTCGGCGTGAATCATATAGTAGATATGATCAACATAATGATGTTCACCATTGAAAACTACTCCATCTTACGTGATGATGGGTTATGGTTTAGTTGATTTGGATCACGTGATCACTTAGATGACTAGAGATGTCTATCTAAGTGGGAGTTCTTAAGTAATATGATTAATTGAACTTAAATTTATCATGAACTTAGTACGATAGTATCTTGCTTGTCTATGTTTGTTTGTAGATAGATGGCTCGTCTTTGTTGTTAGTTGAATTTTAATCGTTCCTTGAGAAAGCAAAGTTGAAAGATGATGGTAGCAATTACGGATTGGGTCATATTTGAGGATTATCCTCATTCTTTGCCTGGAAGAGTTACGACACAGGAAGCACCGTGGGTGCGAACTAACTTCTTCGTCTGGCTGACAATGTTAAGAACGCGTCTGGCGAGAGCAAAGGCGATGACTACTCTATAGTTCGATTGTGCCATGCTACGGCTTAGAAGGGTCTTGACAACGTTTTGAGCGTCATGGAGCATATGAGATGTTCGAGGAGTTGAAGTTAATATTTCAAGCAAATGCGGATTGAGAGATATGAAGTCTCAATAAGTTCTATGAAGGCTGCAAGATGGAGGAGAATAGTTACGTCGGTGAACATATACTCAGAGATATGGGTATAACAATCACTTGATTCAGCTGGAGTTAATCTTCACGATGATAGTGTCATTGTGAAATTCTTCAATCACTACCACCAAACTACAGAGCTTCGTGATGAACTATAATATGCAAGGGATGAACAAGACTATTCCGAGCTCTTGGGATCTTTGAAAGCAGCGGAGGTAGAAATTGAAGGAAATATGCCTAGAGGCAATAATAAAGTTATTATTTATTTCCTTATATCATGATAAATGTTTATTATTCATGCTAGAATTGTATTAACGGAAACATGATACATGTGTGAATACATAGACAAACAGTGTCACTAGTATGCCTCTACTTGACTAGCTTGTTAATCAAAGATGGTTATGTTTCCTAACCATGGACAAAGAGTTGTTATTTGATTAACGGGATCACATCATTAGTTGAATGATCTGATTGACATGACCCATTCCGTTAGCAGCACTTGATCATTTAGTATGTTGCTATTGCTTTCTTCATGACTTATACATGTTCCTATGACTATGAGATTATGCAACTCCGTTTGGGAGGAACACTTTGTGTGCTACCAAGCGTCTAGCATGCTGGGTGATTATAAAGGTGCTCTCTGGTGTCTCCGATGGTACTTGTTGGGTTGGCGTATTTGAGATTAGGATTTGTCACTCCGAATGTGGGAGAGGTATCTCTGGGCCCTCTCGGTAATGCACATCACTTAAGCCTTGCAAGCATTTCAACTAATGAGTTAGTTGTGAGATGATGTATTAGAGCGAGTAAAGAGACTTGCGATAGCGAGATTGAACTAGGTATTGGATCAAGCGATCGAATCTCGGGCAAGTAACTATCCGATGACAAAGGAAACAACGTATGTTGTTATGCGGTTTGACCGATAAAGATCTTCGTAGAATATGTAGGAACCAATATGGGCATCAAGTCCGCTATTGGTTATTGACGAGGAGACATGTCTCGGTCATGTCTACGTATTCTCGAACCGTAGAATCCCGCCGCTTAAGGTTTCGATGGTGATTATATTATGAGTTTATGTATTTTGATGTACGAAGGTTGTTGGAGTTCGGATATGATCACGGACATGACGAGGAGTCTCGAAATGGTCGTCGTAAAGATTGATATATTGGGCGGATATATTTGGACACGGAAAGGTTAGGAGAAGTTTGGAGCTCGGGAGGTTCGGAACCCCGGAGGTATATGGGCCTTATTGGGCCCATGTGGAAGGAAGAGAAGGAGCAAGGGAGGCGCCCCAAGCCCAATCCGAATTGGGGGAGGCGGCCCCCCTCCTTCTCCTTCCCCTCTCTTCCTTCCTACTACTAGTACTACTTCCTAATACTAGTACTCCTTCCTTCCCTCCAAATAAGATAAGGAAAGAGAAACCTACTTGGAGTAGGTTTCCCCTCCTATCATGGCCCCCTTGAGGCAGCCACCTCCTCCCTTCCTCCTTTATATCACGAGGGTAGGGGGCACCTAGGACACACAAGTTGATCATTGATCATTCCTTAGCCGTGTCGGTGCCCCCTCCACGATATTACACCTCGATCATATTGTAGCGGTGCTTAGGTGAAGCCTGCGATAGGAGAACATCAAGATCGTCACCATGCCGTCGTCTTGTGGAACTCCCCTCGGGCCTCTCTTGGATTGGAGATCGGGGTGCGTCATCAGTCTGTCTGCGTGTCAAGAACTCGGAGGTGCAGAATGCTTGGTGCTTGGATCGGTTGAACCGGGAGGGCGTCGACTACTTCCTCTCGTTGCGTCAGCGCTTCGCTTGATCTGCAGTGCGTAGACAACACTCTCCCCCTCGTTGCTATGCATCACCATGATCTTGCGTGTGCGTGGAAATTTTTGAAATTACTCGTTCCCAACGGTGGCATCGAGCCTAGGTTTTATGGTTTGATGTTATATGCAGTAGAACACAAGTGAGTTGTGGGCGATATAAGTCATCTTGCTTACCAACATGTCATACTTTGGTTGTTGGTATTGTTGGATGAAGCGGCCGGACCGACATTACAGCGTCACGCTTACTGAGACTGGTTTACCGCCGTGCTTTGCACACGGTGACTAGCGGGTGTCGGTTTCTCAACTTTAGTTGAACCAAAGTGTGCTCCTTGGTCCTTCGAAGGTTAAAACAGCATCAACTTGACAAACTATCGTTGTGGTTTTGATGCGTAGGTGAGATTGGTTCTTGCTTAAGCCCGTAGCAGCCACGTAAAACTTGCAACAACAAAGTAGAGGGCGTCTAACTTGTTTTTGCGGGGCATGTTGTGATGTGATATGGCCAAGACATGATGCTATATTTTATTGTGTGAGATGATCATGTTTTGTAACGAAGTTATCGACAGTTGGCGAGAACCATATGGTTGTCGCTTTATTGTATGAAATGCAAGCATACATAATTGCTTTACTTTGTCACTAAGCGGTAGCGATAATCGTAGAAGCAATAGATGGCGTGCGACAACGATGCTACGATGGAGATCAAGGTGTCGGCGCGGTGGCGATGGTGATCATGATGGTGCTTGGAGATGGAATCACAAGCACAAGAAGATGATGGCCATATCATATCACTTATATTGATTGCATGTGATGTTTATCCTTTATGCATCTTATCTTGCTTTGATTGGTGGTAGCATTTTAAGATGATCTCTCACTAAAATTATCAAGTAGTGTTCTCCTGAGTATACCGTTGCCAAAGTTAAATCGTGCCCAGACACCACATGATGATCGGGTGTGATAAGCTCTCGTCCATCTACAGCGGGTGCAAGCCCAGTTTGCACTGCGAGAATACTCGAGTTAAACTTGGCGAGCCTAGCATATGCAGATATGGCCTCGAACACGGAGCCCGAAAGGTCGGCGTGAATCATATAGTAGATATGATCAACATAGTGATGTTCACCATTGAAAACTACTCCATCTCACGTGATGATCGGTTATGGTTTAGTTGATTTGGATCACGTGATCACTTAGATGACTAGAGGATGTCTATCTAAGTGGGAGTTCTTAAGTAATATGATTAATTGAACTTAAATTTATCATGAACTTAGTCTGGTAGTATTTTGTAAATTATGTTGTAAGATCAATAGCTTGCGTTATTGCTTTCATATGTTTATTTTGATATGTTCCTAGAAAATTGTGTTGAAAATGTTAGTAGCAATGATGCGGATTGGATCCGTGATCGAGGTTTATCCTCATTCTTTGCACATAAAATTATGTCCTTAATGCACGCTAGGTAACAGGACCTATTGCGAGGAAGCGGATCACGGGCGTTATGAGCGTTTGGCTAGTTCAATATGATGACTACTTGATAGTTTTGTGCACCATGCTTTATGGCTTAGAATCGGGACTTCAAAGATGTTTTGAACATCATGGACCATATGAGATGTTCGAGGAGTTGAAGTTAATATTTCAAGCAAATACCGAGTTGAGAGATATGAAGTCTCCAACAAGTTCTAAAGCTAAAAGGCGGAGGAGAATCGCTCAACTAGTGAGCATGTGCTCAGTTATGCAGGTACTTCAATCGCTTGAATCAAGTGGGAGTTAATCTTCGAGATAAGATAGTGATTGACGAGAATTCTCTAGTCACCATCACTAAGTTACTAGAACTTCGTGATGAACTATAGTATGCAAGGATGATGGCGATTCCCGAGCTCTTCGTGATGTTGAAATCGTGAAGGTAGAAATCAAGAAAAGACCATCAAGTGTTGATGATTGACAAGACCACTAGTTTCAAGAGAAGGGCAAAGGAAAGAAAGGGAACTTCAAGTGGAAAGACAAGCAAGTTGTCACTCAAGTGAAGAAGCCCAAAGTTGGACCATAACTTGGCGAGTGTTTACTTTGCAAAGAAATGGTCCTTTGGGCGGAAATGCCACGAATATTTGGTGGATAAGAAGGATGGCAAAGTGAACAAGGGTATATTTGATATCTGATTATGATGTGTGCCTTACTAGTGTTTATAGTAGCCCCGAGTATTTGATACTTGTTAGGTTGCTAAGATTAGTAACTCAAAGCAGGATTCTGAGAATAAGCGAGAGACTAGTTGAAGGAAAGTGGCGATGAGTGTTGGAAGTAGTTCCAAGATTGATATGATCATCATCTACACTCCCTATATTTTTAGGATTAGTGTTAAACCTAAATAAATGTTATTTGGCGTTTGCGTTGAGCATGAATATGATTTGATCATGTTTATTGCA
The DNA here is from genome assembly GCA_021437245.1 of Aegilops speltoides. Taxonomy (NCBI): domain Eukaryota; kingdom Viridiplantae; phylum Streptophyta; class Magnoliopsida; order Poales; family Poaceae; genus Aegilops; species Aegilops speltoides. The sequence goes on from JAHHZJ010010731.1 coordinate 10,910, forward strand.
ATACGGTTATTCATCTAAAATCGAGAGAATAATTGTTATTACATTTACATGAATAAAACCTTCAATGGTCATACACCCAATGAAAATAGTTTGTTGTATCTCGATCATGGTGATACACATATTCATAATATTGAGGCCAAAAGATGCAAAGTTAATAATGATAGTGCAACTTATTTGTGTACTTGCCGTTTAGAGTCATATCGATGTAAAAGCGCATGAAGAAACTCCATAAAGATGGATTTTGGAATCTCTTGGTTATGAATCATTTGATGCTTGCGAACCGTGCCTTTTGGGCAAGATGACTAAAACTCCGTTCTTGAACAATGGAGCGAGATCTGACTTATTGGAAATAATACATCTTGATGTATGCGAGACCAATGAGTATGAAGGCTCGTGGCAAGTATCATTATTTTCGACCTTCACAAGATGATTTGAGCGAGATATGGGTATATCTACTTGATGAAACATAAGTGCGAAATAGTTGAAAGGTTCAAAAGAATTTTAGAGTGAAGTGGAAAATCATCGTAACAAGAAAATAAAGTTTCTGCGATCGATCGCGGAGAGGAATATTTGAGTTCTGAGTTTGGTCTTCAATTAAAACAATGTGGAATAGTTTCACACTCACGCTACAGAACACCACAGCGTTGTGGTGTGTCGAAACGTCGTAACCGCACTTTATTGGATATGGTGTGATCTATGATGTCTCTTCTGATTTACCAATATTGTTTTGGGGTTATGCATTAGAGACAATTGCATTCACATTAAAAGGGCACCATCTAAATCCGTTGAGGCGACAACATATGAACTATGGTTTAGCAAGAAACCCAAGTTGTCGTTTCTTAAAGTTTGGGGCTCGCGATGCTTATGTGAAAAAGTTTCATCTGATAAGCTCAAACCCAAATCGAGAATGCGTCTTCATAGAATACCCAAAGGAAATTGTTGGGTACACCTTCTATCACAGATCCGAAGGCAAAACATTCGTTGCTAATAAATGGATCCTTTCTAGAAGGAGATTCTCTCGAAAGAAGTGAGTGGGAGGAAAGTAGAACTTGATGAGGTAGCATGTACTGTTCCTTATTGGAAAGTAGTTCATCATAGAAATCTGTTCTTGTGACTACTATACCAATTAGTGAGGAAGCTAATGATGATGATCATGTAACTTGGATCAAGTTACTACCGAACCTCGTAGGTAAAGCAGTGAGATCCGCACGAGTGAATGCGGTAATCATGTTACGGAAGTCATGTTACTTGACCATGATGAACCTACGAACTATGAGGAAGCGATGATGAGCCAGATTCCACAAAATGGTTTGAGGCCATGAAATCGAGATATGATCCATGTATGAGAACAAAGTATGGACTTTGATGGATTTGCCCGATGATCGGCAAACCATAGAAAATAAATGGATCTTCAAGAGGAAGGCGGACGTTGATAGTAGTGTTACTATCTACAAAGCTAGACTTGTCGAAAAGGTTTTGACAAAGTTCAAGATGTTGAATACAATGAGATTTTCTCACTCGTATCGATGCTTAAAAGTCTGTCCAGAATCATGTTAGCAATTGCGCATTTATGAAATCGGCAAATGGATAAACAAAACTGCATTCCTTAATGGAGTTATTAAGAAGAGTTGTATGTGATGCAACCAAGAGGTTTTGTCGATCCTAAAGGTGTTAACAAAATGTGCATCTATGAATTTGGTGCAAGCATCTCGGAGTTGGAATATACGCTTTGATAAGTTGATCAAAGTATATAGTTTATATAGACTTGCGTTGAAGCGTGTATTTACTAGAAAGTGAGTGGGAGCACTCTGACATTTACGATAAGTATATGTGAATGACATATTGTAGATCGGAAATAATGTAGAATTATACGCAAAGCATAAAGGGTGTTTAAAGGAGTTTTCAAAGAAAGACCTCGGTGAAGCTGCTTACATATTGAGCATTAAGATCTATAGAGATAGATCAAGACACTTGATAAGTTTTTCAATGAGTACATACCTTGACAAGATTTTGAAGTAGTTCAAAATGGAGCAGTCAAAGAAAGAGTTCTTGCATGTGTTACAAGGTGTGAAATTGAGTAAGACTCAAAACCCGACCACGGCGGAAGATAGAAAGAGAATGAAAGTCATTCCCTATGCCTTGGCCATAGGTTCTATAAAGTATGCCATCTTGTGTACCGGATCTATTGTATACCACCTTTGAGTTTGGCAAGGGAGTACAATAGTGATCTAGAGTAGATCCTTGAATGACGGTCAAAATTATCCTTAGTGGAATAAGGATATGTTTCTCGATTATGGAAGTGATAAAAGGCTGTCAAATCGTAAAGGGTTACGTCGATGCAAGTTTTGACACCGATCTGGATGACTCTAAGTCCTTATCTAGATACATATTGAAAGTGGGAGCAATTAGCTAGAGTAGCTCCGTCGAGCATTGTAGACATAAAATTGCAAAATACATAGCGGATCTGAATGTGAAAGACCGTTGACTAAGATTCTCTCACAAGCAAAACATGATCACACCTAAGTATTCTTTGGGTGTTAATCACATAGCGATGTGAACTAGATTCTGAATCTAGTAAACCCTTTGGATGTTGGTCACATGGCAATGTGAACTATGGGTGTTAATCACATGATGATGTGAACTATCGATGTGAATCACATGGTGATGTGATCTAGATTATTGACTCTAGTGCAAGTGGGAGGCTGAAGGAAATATGCCTAGAGGCAATAATAAAGTTATTATTTATTTCCTTATATCATGATAAATGTTTATTATTCATGCTAGAATTGTATTAACGGAAACATGATACATGTGTGAATACATAGACAAGCAGTGTCACTAGTATGCCTCTACTTGACTAGCTTGTTAATCAAAGATGGTTATGTTTCCTAACCATGGACAAAGAGTTGTTATTTAATTAACGGGATCACATCATTAGTTGAATGATCGATTGACATGACCCATTCCGTTAGCTTAGCACCCGATCGTTTAGTATGTTGCTATTGCTTTCTTCATGACTTATACATGTTCCTATGACTATGAGATTATGCAACTCCGTTTCTGGGAGGAACACTTTGTGTGCTACCAAGCGTCTGGCATATGGCGGGTGATTATAAAGGTGCTCTGGTGTCTCAATGGTACTTGTTGGGTTGGCGTATTTGAGATTAGGATTTGTCACTCGAATGTCGGAGAGGTATCTCTGGGCCCTCTCGGTAATGCACACTTAAGCCTTGCAAGCATTTCAACTAATGAGTTAGTTGTGAGATGATGTATTCGGACGAGTAAAGAGACTTGCGTGCTTGAGATTGAACTAGGTATTGGATACCGAGCGATCGAATCTCGGGCAAATAACTATACCGATGACAAAGGGAACAACGTATGTTGTTATGCGGTTTGACCGATAAAGATCTTCGTAGAATATGTAGGAACCAATATGGGCATCAGGTCCCTATTGGTTATTGACCGGAGACTTGTCTCGGTCATGTCTACATATTCTCGAACCGTAGGAATCGCGCGCTTAAGGTTTCGATGCAGTTATATTATGAGTTTATGTATTTTGATGTACGAAGGTTGTTGAGTCGTGGATATGATCACGGACATGGCGAGGAGTCTCGAAATGGTCGAGGCGTAAAGATTGATATATTGGACGGATATATTTGGACAGGAAAGGTTAGGAGAAGTTTGGAGCTCAGGAGGTTCTGGGAACCCCGAGGAAGTATATGGGCCTTATTGGGCCCATGTAGGAGAAGAGAGAAGGAGCAAGGGAGGCGCCCCCAAGCCAATCCGGGTGGGGAGGGTCGGCCCCCTTTCCTTTCTCCTTCCCCTCTCCTTCCTACTACTAGTACTACTTCCTAATACTAGTACTCCTTCCTTCCCCTCCAAATAAGATAAGGAAGAGAGGAAACCTACTTGGAGTAGGTTTCCCCTCTATATCATGCGCCCCTTGAGGTCGCCACCTCCTCCCTCCTCCTTTATATCTGAGGGTAGGGGCACCCTAGGACACACAAGTTGATCATTGATGGTTCCTTAGCCGTGTCGCGGTGCCCCCTCCACGATATTACACCTCGATCATATTGTAGGCGTTGCTTAAGCGAAGCCTGCGACGAGAGAACATCAAGATCGTCCTGCCCGT
>JAHHZJ010010732.1:0-14554 GCA_021437245.1 Aegilops speltoides
TGTGGGAGATTACGAGGAGGAGGTTGATCAACATCGAAACTCGTGCAACCACCAGCACCACAACCACCAGGTCGTCCACATGCAAATAATGGCAATGCTAGGGCTCCCCTCGGTGCGAGATCATGACCATCTCCTAAACTGAAATTGAATATTCCACCATTTGAGGGTAGATATGTTCCGATATATATCTTACTTGGGAGTTAAAACTGAACAACGATTTACATGTTTACAATATCACGAGGAGAGGCGTGTTCTCTGCTGTTTGTTCTTTCACTAGCTTTGCATGTGTTTGGTGGTCGAACATTGTAGATTATATCCTATTCCAGCTACTTGGGCTGCTTTGAAAACTGCTATGCGTCTGTTGGGTTCCACCATATTATCAACGTGAATTACTTCAAAAATTGCAGCGCTTAAGACAAGGAAAAAATTCTGTAGAAGAATATTATCGGAATTACAAAGGCTTGATTAGATGTGGTATTGTTGAGGAGAATGAAGCTATGCTTGCCGTTTTCGGGTGGATTAAATAGAGATTCAGACCATTCTAGACTATAAGGATTATAATAATATCACTCGTTTATTCCATCTTGCTTGTAAAGCTGAGCGTGAAGTCAGGATCGGCGAATTGGCCGCACTAACTTTTCTGCAGGTCGACCTTCATCATGGACACCACGTGCATCATCTACTTCCACTGCACCATCACCTCCTTGGTGCCACCTCCAACGTGATACAAAGCGGGCACAACCACCACTATCTGCCAAGAGCACCTGCTTGGGCCTGCCAGCTCTTCTTCCATGGCGTCAACAGGGCACACAAGTGATATTATTTGTCGTGCGTTGTAAGAAGAGGACATTTTGAGAAATGCAAATCTCAGCGTGTGATGATTGCTCACGAGGATGGTGGGTATGAGTCCGCTAGTGACTATGATGAGGAGACTTTGGCTCTTATTACACATGAGGACACGGTGGAGATGATTCGATCATGAGACACAATACATGGCTCTTGAAGATCTGCGGTATGAATGTTTAGTTGCTCCGTGTTTTGAGTGTGCAGGTTACACAAGTGAGCAAAATCAGAGGCATAATTTGTTCCATACAAAGGGAGTTGTGAAGGACGTTCTATTAGCGTCATCATAGATGGAGGGAGCTGCAACAACTTGGCTAGCATGGAGATGGTGGAAGCTATCTCTCACCACAAGACCACATCCACATCCTTACTACATCCAATGGTTCAACAACAGCGGCAAGGTGAAGGTAACACGTCGTTAGGTGTCATTTTAGTATCTCTACATATGCTGATTATGTTGATTGTGATGTGGTACCTATGCAACATGTTCCTTGTTACTTGGTAGACCATGGCAATTTGATAAAAATTCTGTACACCATGGTAGAAACAATCGTATACTCTTGTTCATAAGGATAAAAATATTACTTTGCTTCCTATGACTCCTGAGTCCATTTTGAAAGATGATATTAATAGAGCTAATAAAGCAAAACAGGAGAAAAATAAGAGTGAAAATCAGATTGTGGCAAAAGAATTTGAGCAACATGAAGCCTAATAATAAACCATCTTTGTTTTCGAAATTAAATTGAAAAGTGCATGTTTACTTCCAAATCGATATTGATGAGCTAGATTTTGCAAATCTATTTGCTATGCTTTTTGTGCAAAGGCATTATTTTCATTGGGGCGTGCCTTCCTCTTTGCCCCCTGTCACTAACATTTTGCGGGAGTTGTGGCGTCTTTCCACAAGGGGCCCGGTACCACCTATTAGGATTGAGCATCAAATTGATTTAATTCGGTGCATCATTACCCAACCGTGCCCATACCGTACCAATCGGAGGAGGCGAAGGAGATTATCGTCAATCAGGTGCTCGACAAAGGTTATATCTGGAATCCCTTAGTCCTTGTCTTTCCTATTATTCTAGTGCGAAAAAGGATGGTCGTCCGTATGTGTGTTGATTGTAGAGGCATCAATAATATTACTATTAGTTATCGTCACCCTATTCCTAGGCTAGATGATATGCTTGATGAATTAGTGGCTCTACAATATTCTCCAAAGTTGATTTGCGTAGTGGATACCATCAAATTCGTATGAAATTGGGAGATGAATGGAAAACAATTTAAAACTAAGTTTGGATTATATGAGTGGTTAGTCATGCCTTTTGGGTTAACTAATGCACCTAGTACTTTCATGAGATTAATGAGCGAAGTTTCCGTGCTTTCATTGGACGATTTGTGGTAGTCTATTTTGATGATATCTGATTTATAGCAAATCTTTGGAAGAACATTTGGAACATTTCGTCTGTTTTTAATGCTCCGTGATGCCCGTTTGTTTGGTAACCTTGGAAGTGCACCTTTTACCGACCGAGTATCTTTTCTTGGCTATGTTTTCTCCACGGGTTGAAGTTGATAAAGCCAAGATTGAAGCTATTGAGAGTTGGCGACCAAACGGTCCACAAGTGAGGAGTTTCCTTGGCCTCGCTGGTTTCTAAGGGTTTGTGAGAGATTTCAGCACCATTGCTGCACCTCTCAAGAGCTTACAAAGAAGGATGTCCTTTTGTTTGGGGTACCGGGAAGAAGCCTTCCGAATTGAAAGCTAAGTTGACACATGCTCCTTTACTCCCTTCCTGATTTTAATAAGACTTTTGAAATGTGATGCTAGTGAATTGGATTAGGAGGTGTGTTATTACAAGATGGCAAACCTTTGCATACTTTTCGAAAAATTGAATGGGCCTAGTCTGAATTATTCTACTTATGATAAAAATTATATGCTCTTGTTGGACTTTAGAAACATGGCAACATTATTTATGGCCCAAAAATTTGTTATACATTCGATCATGAATCTTTGAAACATATTAAAAGTCAAGCTAAACTGAAAATGAACATGCTAAATGGTTGAATTCATTGAGACTTTCCCTTATGTCATTAAACACAAAAGGGTAAAGAAAATGTTATTTGTGTTGCTGCTATACTATGCTTTACAACTTGACTTCAAAATATTTGGTTTGGAGACCATCAAAGATCAATATGTGCATGATGCTGATTTTAAAGATGTATTGCAAATTGTAAAGAAGGTAGAACATGGAACAAGTTAATCATTTGATGGATTTTTTTGTTCTAACAAGCTATGCATTCCAGCTAGCTCCGTTAGTCTTTTGTTGTTGCAGGAGGCGCATGGAGGAACTAATGGGACACTTTGGCGGAAGGGGGATATACTAGCTACACATTTCTTTTGGCCAAAGATGAGGCGGGATGGGCGTTTTGTTGCTCCCAACATGTCAAAAAGCTAAGTCACGACTCAATCCTCATGGTTTATATATGCCTTTGCCTGAAAGTGTTCCTTGGGAGGATATATCTATGGACTTTGTTTTAGGTTTACCTCGAACAAAGAAGGGAGGATAACATTTTGTTTCGTGGATAGATTCTAAAATGGCACACTTTATACCATTCATAAGCGATGATCTGTTAATGTTGCTGATTTGTTCTTTTTGAAATTATTAAGCCATGGTGTGCCAAATACTATTGTTTCAGATCGTGATACTAAACTTAATTTTGGAGATGTTTATGGGCTAAGTTGGGGACTAAACTACTTTTTAGTACTACTTGTCCCCCAAAGATGGACAAATAAGTAGTCAATAGAACATTGTCTACTATGCTTAGGGCTGTTTTGAAGAATAATAAGAAAATGTGGGAAGAATGCTTGCCTCATATTGAATTTGCTTATAATCGTTCATTGCATTCTACTACTAAGATGTGCCCTTTTGAAATTGTTATGGTTTCCTACCTGGCACCTATTGATTTATTGCCTCTTCCATCTTGGAGAATTAATTTTGATGCTAAAGAACGTGCTGAATTGATTTTAAAAATGCATGAGTTAACTAAGGAAAACATTGGGTATGAATGCTAAATATAAACTTCTGGAGATAAGGGTGAAAACATGTTGTGTTTGCCTGGAGATCTTGTTTGGTTACATTTCGTGGATAGATTTCTGATTTGCAAAATCAAAGCTAATCCACGTCTGGGTCCCTTTAAAGTGTTGGAGAAAGTAAATGATAATGCATATAAACTTGAGCTGCCCAGATTTTGGGGTTAGTCCACTTTTAACATTGCAGATTTGAAGCCATATTTGGGTGAGGAAGATGAGCTCGTCGAGGCGACTTCATTTCAAGAAGGGAGGATGATGAGGACATCAATACCATTGTTACACCCAATGCTGCTATACATCTTGGACCAATTACTAGAGCTCCCCGGCCCTAAATTACCGGTACTTTCGTTTCTTGGTAATGATTCTAATGTTCATGAGAATATGATGCTGCCTAAAATGGATACATTTGTTTTGCTTACAAATGAAGGGCCTAGCTTGGAGGAGAACATTGGAGCAAGAACCCACATGGAGTTGATGGCGCAGGGATCAAAAGGAGTTAAAGTGATGATTTCAGGACTTTGAAGCCACCATAAGGGTGCATGAAGCCTTGGACAAATATACAAGATGCCACTTCATAATATTGTCCATAGGCTATTCTAGGTGCTCGTCACCTTTTATTGGGCCGTCCATGTAATTTCGAAATACATTAGTATAGGCTATTTTTAGAGTCCGTATGTGTGGGGAAACAAGAGATAGGGTTATTTGGACCCCTGGGGTTCCCCTCTTCCTCCATATACCCCAGGGCACCGTTTGACTTGGTTTGTTTAGATCAAAAGTTCCCATAGCTGCCCCGGCAGGCCCAAACCCCCTTGATCAATAAAGCTTTCATCTTATATTAATATCCGATTAATCCAGTTTCTTGCTTGTTCTTCGTTTCGCGGGAAATAGACCCTGTGGTGGTTGATGGTGCTCGGCGTGGTCAATAACCTCTCGGAGTTGGTTTAGCGATTGCTAAGCGGGCGTCTCCGCTTCGTGTCGGATCGTCAAATCGACTTCCAAGCGAAATCCACCATCTCATCGAAAGGCGGGACACCTCTGCCTCTATCAACAAATGAAGGGCCTAGCTTGGAAAGGATGAACATTGGAGCAAGCAAATGGAGATGATGGCATGCCCAAGGGACAAGAATGGAGTTACAAGTGATGATTTGGACTTTGAAGCCACCATAATGGTGCATGAAGCCTTGGGGAAATATACAAGATGCCCCTAAAGAATTTGGGTAAGGCTATTCTGGTGCTTTCGTGATCGGACATCCTTCCATCATCCCCATGGACTCTACATCAACATCCAACCCCACAAGGACCTTGACTCGAAACGTGCAAGAGCTCTTGAAACCGGGTGACATCACTCCTCTCACAATTCCTTTGATTCACATGAAATTTACTACCTCAAGCGGAATGTTATGCATGCAGGTACCAAGGTCAACCTAAAGCTCATAAGAGGGACATCAAGAAGCGAAAGGAATGCGGTCCAACCGGCGGTACTACCGCTCCAAACGGTACCCGCTGGCCGGACGGCCTACCCTCGATCCGCCCTCCTGGAACCCGACAAACTCCAGGAATCGAACAGCGCCCAGGGTTCCGCCCTCCGATGAACACCTCAAGCGGTACTACCCCTCCAGTACATGAAGCACCTCAAGGGTACTCCGCCCTCCCGGCGTACTACCGCCCCTTTTGCACGTTTGGGCGAGGCCCATGTACTCGTTTCCCCAACACCCCTTGGAGAACCTAGACTATAAATAGACCATGCCCTCATCCTTTCTAGGGTTAGCATTGGATTAGCTCATATTTGTGTGAGAGCCTTTGCTCATCCACTTGGATACTTCTCCCGGAATCCCGACTCAGAAAATCCCCAAAGCGGTTCGACCCTTTGGGAAGAACATCAAGGCCTCCTCTTGGAAAACGGTTCCTTTCCTTCCTTTGTTGATTTGGATCTGTTATCTCTTATGTGTATGATGATCACCTTTGTGATTTCCTTGTTGGTTGAGTGATTCTCTTTGTTTTCCCGTGTTTTTTGTCTTCGCGTTTTCGTGATTAGGATCCTCCAAGCGTGAAAGATCGGAATTAGGGTTCCACCTATCATTGTATCGAGCCACGTTGATCCGTTTTTTGGAGTCCCTCCCGTGTTTTCTAACGATTTTGTTGTTTTCGCCAAAACCCAAAATCCCAAAAATAGCCCCAAATTTTTTGTGATTTGTTAGTTTGATGATGTTTTGTTGATTTTGATCCGTGGATTTGCTTGGTTTCGAGTCGATCTAGCATCTCCCCAAGTTTCACCTCTTTCCATCCACAAAATCCCCAAATTTTACCCAAATCATCCATTTCCCCAAATCGCGAAACAATTGGCGATCGAAAATCCACGGCGGTACTACCCCCCTGGCATACTGCTGTCCCTCAGCTACTACCGCCCCGACGTCTACCGCCAGGCCCCTCGCCGAAATAGTCGAAAAACCCGACAAGGGGTTCCGCCCTTCCAGCGTACTACCGCCTGGCCATTGCTTTCCGGTTTCACCTTTCCACCTAACTTCCACATCCAGTCCGATTTTGGTTCTTTGCTCGTTGAGTAGCTATTGACCTCCATCCACCTAGATGGTTGCAAAGATTGGACACCATCTAATTTTCCCAATATTGGCATCTTTGCCTGGGACCACATCATACATAACCACCTCCATTTCCGCTACCACCATTGTTGCTTTTGTTCTTTGAGAATTTGAGTTGTGGTTCCCGTGTCCTATTGTTTTGCTATATGCGGTTCGCGTCAACATCCCCCTCATCTTCGAGGGCGGTAACCTCGGCGACATCTTTGTCATCCTCGAATTGCATTGATAACCATCATAGCCCATCTTTTCGTTGCTTACCCCGAGACTAGCCATTGAGTATTGCCGCAAGCGTGACTTGTGCACATTAGGGATCATACTCCATAGCCATACCATAATAGTGGTGCATATCTTGAGATCCACTTGTGTGTCACAAAGTTGTCATCACATACACAATTGCTATCTTGGTTGTAAGTTTGCATAAAAAGAGCCAAGGAAAAGAGCCATCAAGCTTTTAAGCAAAAAAGAAACAAAAGGCTTATAAGCAAGAACCATAGCATCATACTAATTGATTGTCATATAAGATCATCTTGGATCATTGCCGAAATACCATACATATAGCATACTTGGGATGAGATCGTTGCATTTTTGCCTATGGTTGTGCCAAGCTCGTATCCCCATTTGAATTGTCTCCTCTTATTTAACAAAAGCATTTCTGGATTCCTTTGGCTCACTTTTGGTTTGCACAATCCATTTATCTATTTGGTGTGTTTCCTTACCCTCTTCTTGGTCTACTTGTTACATTTGCGAATTTGAATCTTCTTCAACATTTTGAGTCAAGCTTGATTGCAATCAATTTTGTGACCATCTAAAAGCTCCCCGCACTTGTGTAGGTGTGAAACGACAAGGATGGTACCAAAGTGCTATTTCATTGTCCGCATTTGAGTGAACTTGATTCATCTTCAACCGGTCAAAGGTACATTGGTATTAGTTCTTCTCCTTCTACCACTCACAATTTGCTTGAAATGATGGATAGGAAGTTCTTCTACAAATCCACTCTTCATCGAGCAAAAGGGCGACGTCATCACGTCCCAAGAACCCTTTGGCCTAGGCCTCATCAAGAGCAACAAGCAATGAGCGACCACCGACAACCTCGCCACCGACTTGCGACTCTCCGAAACACGTACAAACTACTTTGACAACAAGCTCGGCCAACAAGAAAACGATGCAGAATGGGCGAGATCCGCCTTGTTGGTGAACCGGCCTCCTTCTACATCCTCATACTCAAGAAGGCCTCAAATCGCCCTCCCGGGCTCCTTCCCGTCACGCCGAAACTCTTAGAGCAGCGTCAAGACCGTCGCATCTGCAACCCTACGACAAAATTCCCAAGAGCAAGTGGATGAACAAGTTCCCGTCCTCAATAAACCAAGTAGCGTTTGCTCAAGCTCAAAACGACAACGTCTTGTGCTGAAAACGGCGCCCCCAACCAAGGCGCGGGCCCCTCTTCAACAACAACAACGAAGCACAAGAAGGCGGGCCGCCCAACATCAATCGAGCTATAAACCGCAATCGCGGGCCAATCAAGAAAACCCCGAAGAAATCCAGGAACTACCACCCGTGGGCGTCAACCCCACAAGCTCCTCAAGCTCAACCCCAACCTCAAGGTCAACAAGAGCAAGTTGATAATGGACTTCCTCCGAAAAGCGCAACATGTGGGCGATTACCCTCCCGTCAAAGGCGTCATCATCAACATCGACCTCAAAACAATGAAGAACATCGCTATGGCAAGCTCAAGTTCACAATGCCCAAGTTCAATGGAACCAATGATCCCAAGAGTACCTCTCATGGGCATTGAAGGTCGACAAAATCTTTCGTTTGCCAACTATGAAGAAAAGAAGAAGATGCTATGGCATCACTTGAGTTCCAAGACTATGTGCTCATATGGTGGGAACAAGTCCTTGGCGCCGACAAGCAAGGGTGAACCTCCAATCACCACTTGGGCTCAAATGAAGGATTCATCGAAGCTTTTGCCCACCTACTACAACCGTGATCTCTTCAAGCTACAACTCCTCAAGCAAGGAACAAGAGTGTTGAAGAATACTACAAGGAAATGGAATTGCCATGATTGAAATGTCACGGAAGATGATGAGCAAACAATGGCCGATTCTTGAATGGACTCAATCACCCCATCAAGAAGATGCCGACTTCAACCCTATCAACCTCATTGAGCTCGTGCATCAAGCTACAAAGGGGCGTCAAGTGCAAGATGACTTCAATGCCAAGTACTCCTCCAAGATACCGCTTCCCAACCAAGCCAACCTTCTCCAACGACATCAACCAAGCCTTCTCCAACAACGCGACAAGTCAAGTTACAAAAACTTCCACAAGTTCAAATCGTCTTCCTCCTACTACAAGCAACTTCAAGCCGTGCTTCATCATCTCTCCAACCGATGAGACCATCAAGACAAGCTCCCAAGTGTTTCCTTGGGCGGCGAGCCACAAGTCCTATGAATGCTGATGCGGGCATCCTCGGTCATCACCATTCAAGTCCCGAGTGACCGTCGACCTCTACTTCCTTACAAGGTGAATCTTCTCCTTTGGTGTTCATTGCCTCTTGGGATGGTTATCTTGACCGCCACCTTGCATGCATGGTATTTTGGGAAACCAACGGGAGGAGTGCAAGGCCAAGGCCACCATCCCCGAAGCATGGAAGAAAGGAGGAAAGCTCGGCACCGTCGGGTATAGCACCCTATTTTACCCTCCTCGGCTGCCCCGGGCTCCCTTTCCCTTTCCCGGTTTAAAAGTTAAAGCGTCTTCTCACCAGCGGCCAAGCCGGGCCTCCGGTACTACGCCCACCGACTCCGTGCGCTTTCTGAGCGGGCTAGGCCCTTCCCCCTTCCGTGGGAAGACTTATATATCCCCCCTCATTTTTAGGGTTGCAAATATGATGCTCTTCTTGGGTGAGCTTTCTCCACCTCTTTCTTGAGAGAAAATCCATGGGTTCAAGACCTCCGTGAAAATCCCGGATATCATCAAGACCCTTTTGGGAAGATCCCAGGATATCATAAGCCTCCCTTGAATGAACCTTAATTCTTTCCTTTGTTGTTCATGTACTAGTGATCTTGTGTGTTTGATTGTCTAGTGGATGTGTGATTTGGACTTGTTGAGTGTTTCCCTTGTGATTTCTCTGTTCTTCCCGTGTTCATCGTGTTCCGTGGATCCCCCGGCTGAAAGATCGACAATTAGGGTTACCCCTCATTTGGTATCATGGCCGTTGATCCGTTTTTGGGCCCCTACCCTGTTTTCAGCTTGATTTTGTTGATTTCGTCCTAAATCAAAATCCCCCAAAATTTTTTGTGATTTGTTGGTTTGATGATGTTTTGTTGATTTTGATCCATGGATTTGCTTGGTTTCAGTGGATCTAGCATCTCCCCAAGTTTCCCCTTTCCATCCCGAAATTCTCAATTTTTGACCCCGAAATCATCCATTTCCGCCAAAATCGCGTCGATCAATCTACGAAAATTCCCGACCCGAGCGGTACTACCCACCTCCGTGCGGTACTACCGTAACCCGCGGTAAAAAAGTCCGGTGCGGTACTGCCCATCAGCGCGGTACTACCGTCCCCGCGTACTAAAAAATCCCGGCGGTACTACCCCACTGTTTCAGGGTTTCACCGTTTTGCCCATAATAATTCATCCGAACTCCGATTTTGACGTTCTTTAGCTCGTTTTGAAGCTATTGACATCCCCTTCCCACAAAAATACCAACCTCATTTGACACCATCACATTTGATGAATTTTGGCATCTTTGCCTAGGGCTTCCAACCCAACATCCATAAAGCATTTCCCCCATTTTGTTCCTTATAGCATTAGTGGTTGTTTGAGTTCGATTTAGTCTCTAAGGTGTTTAGGCTACTTGGGAGTTCTTCTTCATCAACCACCACCACCACCCCATAAAACCCCCCAAACCCAACCCCAATAGTTGTTTGAGCTTGTTTGAGTTGTGGCTTGTTCCTAAGGTGTTTCTACTTAGGGACCGTGTTTAAATCTTATTATAGCCCATCATCCCTTCCACATTGCCTAGTGCAACACCACCACCCTTTCCGCTAACCATTTGTCATTTGAGATTTTGAGTTTGGGTTTTCCGTTTCCTAAGGTGTTTATCTTAGGGCGAGTCTCCATCATCTTGGTATCTACCCAAAACACCGCCCTCATCCCAAAAGGGCGGTAATCACGCACCATTGTATATTTCCTTGCAATTGCATTGTTAACCCTAGCCCATTTTGCGTTACTTGCCTATCGAGACTAGCCATTTGAGTATTGCCGGACGTTACTTGTGCACATTAGTGGTCCATAACTTCCATTGCATACATACCATATCATATTGGTATCATATCATCCATTTCCTCAAGTTTGTTCCATATATAAATATCTTGGTTTGTGCATTGTACAAAAGTGGCCATAGAAAAAAAAAAAAGAAAAAGCTTTTAAGCAAAAAGAGCAAAAAGCTCGTGAGCAAGTGCCATAGCATCAACCCCATTACATAAGATTGTCAAATCTACATCATATGATATCATGCTTGAGAGAAACACGGGAACCATACATACATAGATACTTGGGATGAAAAATACCCATTTTGCATCTTATAGGTTGTGCACAAGTGTTATCCGCCTATTGAGCAATCGTGCTCGTCTCTCTTGAGTTGTGCAACACGCGTTTTGTGGATTCCAATTTGTGCTCATTCCTTGGTTGCACCCCATTTATCTATCCGTGTGTGTTTTCCGTGTACCTTTCATTGCTATTGGTCCATTTGTTTCACTTGCAAATTTGTGAATCTTTTCAACATTTTGACTCTTGCTAACATTTTGCATCAAATTTTTGTGCCACTATCCTCACCGAGCTCTACCATAAGCCTTTACTTGTAGGTGTGAGTGAACAAGTCGGTACCAATTCCACTATTCTTTCATCTCACATTGAGTGACGGGATACATCCTCAACTTTGGGAAAAGGTAACTTGGTATTGTTTATCTCATTTCCTACTGAGTCTTGTGATGGATAGGCAAGGCATTTCACTTGGTCTACAACAACAACGCGAGTTCGATGCCATGAACAACCTCGGCCCAAGATGGACAAGCGGGAGAATCAAGGCCCTCATCAAGTCCTGCGATCTTCCTCATCTTGAGAAGGCGCTCAAAGCACATCCTTCCGAGCTACCATCTCCGGCAAGATCGCCGGCATCGACACCAACACCACCAAAACGTGAAGGTCAAGAGCTCTACATCAACCGCTCAATGACTTCACCATCTCCTTGGCATCTTCTAGCGACTTCAAACATCTTGCCTCGGACATATGGCATCTTCGCCAACAAAACCTCAAGACCACTCAAGAAAGCTACCCAAGCTCAAGTCGCGACTTCCCGAGCTACCGACCTCGACACCGACCACAAGATTCCTTTCTATGGGACTCAAGAACCGGGTACCTCGAGTGGGGCGTTTGATGGGCGACTACCTCAAGCTACATCAAGTTCCTCCAAGATCAAGTGAAGTCGCCAAAAAACTTCCCACTCGCATTGGCATGGTGGCTTCACACCCTTGGATACTGACATGAGTTGGCCCAAGGCGAAGGCTTTGCGGCGAGTTTGTGCCTCCAACCTACGGAACAACCGGCGCCAATTGGAAACCCACCAGGATCCAGTCCATCGACAAGTACTTCAAGGAGATGATGATTGCCTTGCGGCGGCGTGGGGACCCCATTTCGATGAAGTTCCACTTCATGATGGGATTACAATGACATCTCCAAGACCATCGTCCTCAAGAACTACAAGTCCATCGGCGACTACTACATTTGCTCTCAAGGTGGAACAAGAACTCATGAAGGCCAAGGCTTCCCACCCCAAGCAAACTTGGGACCAAGCTCTCGACAAGCATGAGGCTAGTACCACCAAGATGTCCGCGCGAGCTCAAGGCATGCTCCCAGGACCAAGCTTTGGAGGCTAGCGACAAGGTGGCGACAGGATGATGCTTCCATCGGGCCGAGTGATGATGTGCCATCTTGGCCTTCATCTCTGGCCCGGTGACAAGATGATCGAGCATGGGATTTTCCCCGGTCATGGAGGAAGTGATGATGTGCCATCTTGGCCTTCATCCGGCGGCACCGGAGATGGTTGAGCATGGGATCTTTCCCGACCCGGCGATGTATGATGACATGACTTGTGCCACCATATTGAGAGTGAGTGACTTCACCACTAGCCCCAATATGATGAGTTGCCACAATTCCCATGTGAGGAGCCACAACCCCACCACTTGGTGAGATGGTGACTCCACCATCGTGAGTTTGAGTGCACCTATTTTGAGGGTGGTGAACCACCACATAGAGAGTGAGATAGTTGATAGGTCTCGTGAGGCCATTTGCATTTCTAACAACTTGACCTCTACCTCTATTGTGTCTTCTCGTTTGGTGCTAGGTCCCATTTATGATGGCCCGATCCTCGGCGACTTCGTCCTCCCTTTGGACAAGGCGATGGCCATGGTGGATTATGATGCACCCCCACATGGTTCCATCAAGAGAAGATGACCACCATTTGGTCTTTCCCACCTCACCTACACCACTTGAGTGGAATGACAAAAGGTAACAAAGGTGCGGTGATGCTCTAGTCCCACTAGTGGACATTCTTGACATTGATTGCTTGCATGATGTTGATCCACCTATTGCCATGCTTCATGCTAGTATGAATTCCACATGCGATGATGTTCCCATTTATGATGAGTATGATGATTCTCTTGTGGAGTCTATTAGTAGTGATGCCATGTTACATAGGATTTCTTGTGACAATTCTTTAGGTCACATCATGTTTGATAATCCGCTTGACTTGTCATATGCTATGCATGAGATCCATCATATTTCTTATTTGCAATCTCTTCATAGTGACTATGCATATGCCATTAAAATAAACCCAATTTGCACATATGGCATAGATGACAAGCACATGGTTATTGGCATTTGTTTTTCTTGTGATGATATTGATATGCTCCCTTTGCATCATTTATCTCATATGCCATGCCATGACCACCTAGCCGGATATGCATTGTTTTGGATGTTGTCCATTTTCTCCATGTGATGTTTTCGATATTGCTCATGAGGAGGCCCCATAGTTTCCTCATACATTGTAGGAGATTTTGATCAATCCCATCCATTGCATGATCCCAATACGTGTGTGCACCATATGCTACCCATGAATAAACATACTATTGATGTGCCATATACTTGCATTCTCAATTTGTGTCCCCATCGTGTCATACATAACAACTATTCTTTCATGATGGATGACATGTTCATATACCATGCCTCAAATTTCTTTGAGCATTGCTTATCTTGTGCTAACTCACGTGCACATACACATCATGATGGATGATGTGTACATTTACCTGCACAATTTCTTTGGATTGTGTCTCTTTTGTGTAGGTACCCATGAATATTTGTCAACCTCGCAATCCACGAGTTGACAAAGCGAGCTCTTGAGAGCAATGCGATTTGGGATCAATGGACTATCCTTACCAGTCCCCTTGGCGCAAGGACTACTGGCAACTCCTCTACTTGGCTCTCACGCGGCTATGGGCCATTTACCACTTCTCACATTATGCTCATTTTACCGTGTTCACTTTGCATGCTGTGCTTGCTTCTATGCCTTTGCCATGCAATTGTGACCCTTGCTTGCATCTACCCATGTTTCATCATTATGCTCCTTCTATGTGTATTTGCATGCTTGGTAGAGATCCTTGTTGCTATTGCCATGTTTATCATGTGCCCCATGCTATTGTCCTCATATCTTGCTTTCATGATTGTGCTATGACATGTGAATTATTCATGCCCACTATTTGCACAAGGACATGTTTCCCATGATTCATTCTAGTATATCGCATCTTCGCTTTTACTAGCATACTTGCCTTGATTGCTATGATTGCTTGCTATGTTGCATCACCCATGTTCCACTACTTGCTTTCTTGGGTTGATGACATATATGCTCATGCCTCTCACATGCGTTGTCTCTTGTGTCATACTTGCTCATCTCATCGGTTGATGACAACCATCTATATGCTTTG
>JAHHZJ010010733.1:0-19682 GCA_021437245.1 Aegilops speltoides
GTGGTTCACATTTTATTCAAGGTGCTTTTCATAAAATGCTTGCTAAGTATGATGTTAATCATAGAATTGCATCTCCATATCACCCACAGTCTAGTGGCCAAGTAGAACTGAGTAACAAAGAGCTTAAATTGATTTTGCAAAAGACTATTAATAGATCTAGAAAGAATTGGTCCAAGAAACTTGATGATGCATTATGGGCTTATAGAACTGCATATAAAATCCTATGGGTATGTCTCTGTATAAAATGGTTTATAGAAAAGCATGTCACTTACCTCTCGAACTAGAACATAAGGCATATTGGGCCATTAAAGAGCTCAATTATGATTTCAAACTTGTCGGTGAGAAGAGGTTATTTGACATTAGCTCACTTGATGAATGGAGAACTCAAGCCTATGAGAATGCCAAACTGTTTAAGGAAAAAGTTAAAAGATGGCATGACAAAAGGATACACAAGCGTGAGTTTAATATAGGTGATTATGTGTTGCTTTTAAACTCTCTTTTAAGATTTTTTGCAGGAAAACTCCTCTCTAAATGGGAAGGTCCTTACGTTATCGAGGAGGTCTATCGTTCCGGTGCCATAAAAATCAACAACTTCAAAGGCACAAATCCAAAGGTGGTGAACGGTCAAAGGATCAAACATTATATCTCAGGTAATTCCATAAATGTTTAAACCAATGATATTGAAACCGTAACCCAGGAGGAATACATAAGGGACACTTTCCAGAACGTTTCAGACTCCAAAAAGGAATAGGTATGTGGTACGGTAAGTAAACCGACTCCAAAACAGTTTTAATAGCAGTTTTTCTCCATTTTGGAATATTTAAGAAAATAGGAAAATAAGAAGTAGTCCGGGAAGGACACGAGGCATCCATGAGGGTGGAGGGCGCGCCCTACCCTCCTGGGCGCGCCCCCTGCCTCGTGGGCACCTAGTGTGCTCTCCGGACTCCGTTTTCTTGCATGATACTTCTTTTTTGTCAGTAAAAATTCATTATATAATCTCCCGAAGGTTTTGACCACCATACCACGACGAAATCCTCTGTTTTTGTTTCGAGCTGTTTTTCTGACAGATCTAGATCACCATGACGTCTTCAAGCGCCCCCAAGGACAAGTGATACGTCTCCAACGTATGTATAATTTTTTATTGTTCCATGCTATTATATTACCCCTTTTTGGATGTTTATGGGCTTTATTTTACACATTTATATCATTTTGGGACTAACCTACTAACGGAGGCCCGGCCCGTATTGCTGTTTTTTGCCTATTTGATATTTGAAGAAAAGGAATATCAAGCGAGTCCAAGCGGAATGAAACCTTGGAGAGTGATTTTTGGAGCGAAGCGTGATCCGGAGAACTTGGAGTGCAAGTCAAGAAGCAAGCAGGCGGCGAGGAGATAGGAGGCGCGCCCACCCTCCTAGGCGTGCCTGTCTCCTGAGGCCCCTGGCGACCACCGGCGTACTTCTTCCTCCTATATATACCTACATACCCGAAAAACATCCAGGGATCCACCGAAACACAATTTCCACCGCCGTAACCTTCTGTATCCGCGAGATCCCATCTTGGAGCCTTCGCCGGTGAAAGAACATGTGGTGCCCCCATGTTTGGTTTTGGTAATTGATGACAATCTCTATGGACTAATGGTTTCCTTGAGTTATATTTAAAGGTTTTGTCCATAGGCTTTTCTTGAAGTCCATGTGTTGGTTTCAAGGAGTTTATGAGTTGACCAAGGTGCTATTAAGGAAATATCCAAAGATTGGTCATGTGAGTGTTGAGCTTATCTCAAGCATGTCTTGAAGAAGAAGATTGTGTGATCATTCATGTCTACCTTCAAGACACCATCCAAAGGAAGAGAGTTGGAAAGATTCAAGGTTGATCAAGACTAAGTCAAGATTGAATCAAGTTGATCAACACACAAAGCGTACAAGATGTACTGAGAGGGACCAAGCGATCCCATGGTATGGTAAGCATTGTCAATTCGCTTTGTGTACTAACCCATGATCTTCGTGAGAGTTCTTTGTGGGGTTAGGTTGTGGTGTGCAAGTTCAAGTGAAGCATCACGAAGAGATCGAATGCTTGAAGCTTGCTGTCCATTGTGGTGACAATGGACTTGTGAAGATGTCTTGGAAGAGTGGCTCACCCATAGTGGAGTATGGGGAGCAATCAACTAGTCTTCATCGAGCCAGCGCAATCAAGAAAGGTGGTCCAACTTGAGGAGTCAAGATCGTCATCATCTAGCTCAAGTGGACCATGTGCAAAACAAAGCTTTGCCCTTGATAGGTTTTCCTTTTGCGGTCTCATGATTGTAGTTGGGAGACGGGTTTTAGAATTCGATTGTCGTACTATCAAGGGGATCTCAATGAGTAACTTGATCGTATCATTAGTAGAGAGCTCAAACCATTGCATCCTTGCATCATGTTTCTTGGTTCTTGTTTGGTTCTCCTTGTGAGTTTTGGAGCTTTTGGTCATCTTGATGACAAGCTCGGGTTCATCAAAAGCGGAGTTCACATGCTTCTTCTATGATGTTTTCGATGTTGGAGGTTATCTTTGGTTCTTCTCTGTTGGAGTGTTCACTCCCTATATCTTAGGCATACCTCCCTGCCTCTTCTTACTATGCTACTCATTGTCTTGTATCCAACAAGCTTGAGTTTGCTCAATCGAGCTCATTTAAGAAGTTATGGCGATTCTGGTTTTCCTTGGGCGTACTTGTTTTTGTGGCTTTGGCATAAGGTTGGCGCCCGATGATAATCTTGCTGGATTGGAGTGGCGATACCGCGTATCGCCTGGCGGTAGTACTGCTTGTCCTAGCGGTAGTACCGCCCATAGCCATAAGCGGTAATCTGACTCCGTTTTACGGCTAGTACCGCCTCGACTCGAGGCGTGGTTTCCTCGTGTTGGGTTCAGTGGCGATGATTCTTGAATAAGAGCGGTAGTACCGCTCGTGTCTTGATAATACGCGGCTACTACCGCCTCTAGTACCGCTGGCCCAGCGGCGATCTGCTATATAGCCAGCGGTACTACCGCTGGCTCCAGCGGTAGTGCCGCTCATTTGGCTCTGCCTCGCCCTCTGTTTTGCTCTGGTCTCTCTGTTCTACCGCCCGGGCGGTAATACGCTCCCACAATGGTAGTACCTTCGTCTTGTGATCTGGCTTACCTAACAGTTGGATTCGGGAGCTCCTATAAAGGGGTCTTCTTCCCCATTCAACCTTATCCTTTGAGCTCGTGTTCTTCCCCATTGTTGACCTTCTTGAGCTTGCTAACTCTCAATCCCTCCATGGATTTTTGCTAGTTTTTGAGTTAAAAGAGAGATCTAGATCCACATTTCACCAATCATTTTCTCCTCTCGTGAGGGAACCCCTTGGATCTAGATCTTGGAGTTCTTGGTGTTCTCCTTCTTGTTCTTCCTCTCATCTTCCTCCCTAGCATTAGTTGCTTGGTGGGATTTGAGAGAAGGACTTAGGCACTCCGTGTGCCCTTGCCATTGCATTTGGTGCATCGGTTTGAGTTTTCCACGTGATACGTGGAAGTTACAAGATTGAAGCTTATTACTCTTGGGTGCTTGGTACCCTTGAGCTTATTACTCTTGGGTGTTTTGACACCTAGAGCTTGTTCCTCTTAGGTGCCTTGGAGCCCTAGGCGGTTGGAGTTGTTCGGAGCTCAATCATTGTGGTGTAAAGCTCGAGACAGCGTCAGGTCTCAATTAGGTTGTGGAGATCACCTCAAGCATTTTGGCGGGTACCGGTGACCGCCCCAAGGGTTGCCAAAGTGTCGGGTTCGGTGACCGCCCCAAAGGTCGCCATTTATGCGGGTTGGTGACCGCCCTCAAGGGTCCCTTAGTGGAATCCGACATCTTGCATTGTCTTGAGGCATGAGGAGATTATGGTGGCCCTAGTGGCTTCTTGGGGAGCATTGTGCCTCCACACCGCTCAAGCGGAGATTAGCATCCGCAAGGGTGTGAACTTGGGATACATAAATCGTCTCCGCGTGCCTCGGTTATCTCTTACCCGAGCCCTTTACTTATGCACTTTACTTTGTGATAGACATATTGTTCTTTGTCATATATCTTGCCATAGTTGCTTATCTTGCTTAGCATAAGTTGTTGGTGCACATAGGTGAGCCTAGTTGTTTTAGGTTTTGTGCTTGACAAATTAACGCTAGGTTTATTACGCATTTGTTCAAGCCTTAACCGTAATTATTTTAAAGCGCCTATTCACCCCCCCTCTAGGCGACATCCTCGATCTTTCAGCCGGTGCTCCGCCGGAGGGGGAATCGACCATGGAGGGCTTCTACATCAACACCATAGCCCCTCCGATGAGTTGTGAGTATTTTACCACAGACCTTCGGGTCCATAGTTATTAGCTAGATGGCTTCTTCTCTCTTTTTGGATCTCAATACAATGTTCTCCCCCTCTCTTGTGGAGATCTATTCGATGTAAACTCTTTTTGCGGTGTGTTTGTCGAGATCCGATGAATTGTGGGTTTATGATCAAGTTTATCTATGAGAGGTATTTGAATCTTCTCTGACTTCTTTTATGTATGATTGAGTTATCTTTGCAAGTCTCTTTGAATTATCAGTTTGATTTGGCCTACAAGATTGGTCTTTCTTGCCATGGGAGAAGTGCTTAGCTATGGGTTCAATCTTGCGGTGTCCTTACCCAGTGACAGAAAGGGTTGCAAGGCACGTATTGTATTGTTGCCATCGAGGATAAAAAGATGGGGTTTATATCATATTGCTTGAGTTTATCCCTCTACATCATGTCATCTTTCTTAATGCGTTACTCTGTTCTTATGAACTTAATACTCTAGATGCATCTTTGGATAGCGGTCGATGTGTGGAGTAATAGTAGTAGATGCAGGTAGGAGTCGGTCTACTTGTCACGGACGTGATGCCTATATACATGATCATGCCTAGATAATCTCATAATTATTCACTTTTCTATCAATTGCTCGATGATAATTTGTTCACCACCGTTATACTTATGCTATCTTGAGAGAAGCCACTAGTGAAACCTATGGCCCCGGGTCCATCTTTTATCATATAAGCTTTCAATCTACTTTTATTTGCATCTTTACCTTTTGCATCTATATTATAAAATACCAAAAATATATTTATCTTATCATATTATCTCTATCAGATTTCACTTTACATGAAGTGGCCGTGAAGGATTGACAACCCCTTTATTGCATTGGTTGCGAGTTCTTTGTTTGTTTGTGTAGGTCGTGGGACTTTTGAGGAGCCTCCTCTTGGATTGATACCTTGGTTCTCAAAAAGAGGAAATACTTACGGTACTATTGCTGCATCACCCTTTCCTCTTCAAGGAAAACCAGCATAAGCTCAAGGCGTAGCAAGAAGGATTTACGGCACCATTCTTGGGAGGTCTTCCCTCAAGTCAAGACATACCAAGTACCCATCACAAACTCATCTCCCTCGCATTTACATTATTTGCCATTTGCCTCTCATTTTCCTCTCCCCACTTCATCCTTGCCGTTTTATTTGCCCTCTCTTTCCCAATCTTCTCCTCTCTTTTACCTTGCCTTTTTTACGTGTGCTTGTGTGTTGGATTATTTGTTGCCATGGCGCAAGATAATACCAAATTGTGTGATTTCTCAATACCAATAATAATGATTTCCTTAGTACTCGATTGCTCCTCTTAATGATGTTGAGTCTTGTGAAATCAATATTGTTTCTTGAATCTTGTTATGAAAGATCAATTAGCGGCCTTCCTAGCGAAGATGCGCTACTCATCTAAATAACTTTGTTGATTTGTGTGATATGCAAAAGAAGAAAGATATGGATAACAATATTGTTAAATTGAAGTTATTTCCGTTTTCACTTAGAGATCGTGCTAAAGTTTGGTTTTGTCTTTGCCTAAAAATAGTATTGATTCTTGGAACAAGTGCAAAGATGCTTTTATCTCTAAGTATTTTCCTCCGCTAAGATTATCACTCTTAGGAGCGATATAATGAATTTTAAACAACTTGATCATGAGCATGTTGCCCAATCTTGGGAAAGAATGAAATTGATGATTAGCAATTGCCCTACTCATGGTTTGAATTTATGGATGATCATACAAAATTTTATGCGGTTTGAACTTTGCTTCTAGAAATCTTTTAGATTCGGCCTCGAGAGGCACGCGTTTATAAATCACATTAGGAGATGCTACAAAACTTCTTGATAATATTATGGCTAATTATTCTCAATGGCACACCGAAAGATCTCCTAGAAAAAAGTGCATGCTATAGAAGAAATCAATGTTTTGAGTGGAAAGATGGATGAACTTATGAAGTTGTTTGCTACTAAAAATACTCCTCTTGATCCCAATGATATGACTTTGTCTACTTTGATTGAGAATAATAATGAACCTATGGATGTGAATTTTGTTGGTAGGAATAGTTTTGGAAACAACGCTTATAGAGGAAACTTTAATTCTAGACCGTTCCCTAGTAATTCCTCTAATAATTATGGAAATTCTTACAATAATTCTTATGGTAATTTTAATAAGATGCCCTCTGATTTTGAAAATAGTGTGAAAGAATTTATGATTTCTCAAAAGAATTTTAATGCTTTGCTTGAAGAAAATTGCTCAAAGTTGATGATTTGGCTAGGAGCGTTGATAGACTTTAAGCGATGTTGATTCTCTTAAACTTAGATCTACTCCTCCTAAGCATGATATAAATGAGTCTCTCAAAGCCATGAGAATTTCCATTGATGAGTGCAAGGAAAGAACCGCTAGATTGCGTGTTAAGAATGATTGCTTTGTAAAGGCGTGTTCTTCTAGTTTCCATGAAAATAATGATGAAGATCTTAAAGTTATTGATGTGTCTCAAATTAGATCTTTGTTTTGCAATATGAATCTTGATAATAATGGGACTGGAGATGAGTCAACTTTAGTTAGAAGGTGTCCCAAGAATTCAGAGTTTTTAGATCTTGATGCTAAATTTGGTAAAAGTGGGATTGGAGAGGTCATGACTTTAAATAGCATTGAACCCACTATCCTGGATTTCAAGGAATTTGATTATGATAATTGTTCTGTAGAAGGTTGTATTTCTTTGTTGCAATCCGTTGTTAACTCTCCTCGTGCTTATAGTCAAAATAAAGCTTTTACCAAACATATTGTTGATGCCTTGATGCAATCTTATGATGAAAAACTTAATTTGGAAGTTTCTATACCTATAAAACTTAATGATGAGTGGGAACTTACTATAAAGATTAAAATTAAAGATCATGAGTGTTTTGCTTTGTGTGATTTGGGTGCTAGTGTTTCCACGATTTCGAAAACTTTATGTGATATTCTAGGTTTCCATGATCTTGATGATTGCTCTTTAAATTTGCACCTTGCGGATTCCACCATTAAAAAGCCAATGGGAAGGATCAATGATGTTCTCATTGTTGCAAATAGAAATTTGGTGCCCGTAGATTTTATCGTTCTTGATATTGATTGCAATCTTTCTTGCCCTATTATTCTTGGTAGACCTTTCCTTAGAGCGGTTGGTGCAATTATTGATATGAAGGAAGGAATATTAGATTCCAATTTCCATTAAGGAAAGGCATGGAGCACTTTCCAAGAAAGAAAAGTTAAATTACCTTATGAGTCTATTATGCGGGCTACTTATGAATTTAGTGCCAAAGATGGCACTACTTAGATCTATCTTCGCTTTTATGCCTAGCTAGGGGCGTTAAACGATAGCGCTAGTTGGGAGGCAACCAAATTTTATTTGTGTTTTTTTGTTTTTGTTTCTGTTTAGTAATAAACTTTGCATCTACCTTCTTTTTAGATGTGTTTTTATATTTTAATTAGTGTTTGTGCCGAGTAGAACCTATAGGATAACCTATGATCATAGTTAATTTGATTCTGCTGAAAAACAGAAACTTTGCGCACACGAATTTAGTTTTATTAAATCACAGAAATGTGATTTTGCGTTGATTCCTTTTCCTGCTGATCAATAGACAAATTTTCCAGGACTTCCTATTTGGTAGGATTTTTAAAGTTAGAAGTTTGCGTTAGTTCTGATTGCTGAGACTATTCTGTTTTGATAGATTCTGTTTTTAGCGTGTTGTTTGCTTATTTTAATGCATCTATGGCTAGTATTAAGTAGTATGAACCATAGAGAACTTGGAATACAGTAGGTTTAACACCAAAATAAATAAAGAATGAGTTCATTACAGTACCTTATGTGGTGGTTTTGTTTTCTTTCACTAATGGAGCTTATGAGATTTCCTGTTGAGTTTTGTGTTGTGAAGTTTTCAAGTTTTGGGTAAAGCTTTGATGAACTATGGAATAAGGAGTGGCAAAAGCCTAAGCTTGGGGATGCCCAAGGCACCCCAATATATTCAAGAATAGCCAAAGCCTAAGCTTGGGATGCCCGGAAGGCATCCCTCTTTAAATCTTCGTTCATTCGTAACTTTACTTGGAGCTATATTTTTATTAGCCACATGATATGTGTTTTACTTGGGCGTCGTGTATTATATTAGTATTTGATTTTTAGTTTACCATGATTATCCTTGCTGTACACACCTTTTGGGAGAAGCCCACTTGATTGAATTTACTAGAATACTCTATGTGCTTCACTTATATCTTCTGAGCTTGATAGTTTTTGCTCTAGTGCTTCACTTATATCTTTTAGAGCAAGGCGGTGGCTTAATTTTGTAGAAATTGCTAGTCTCTCATGCTTCCCTTACATTATTTTGAGAGTATTTTATAACAGCATGGTTTTGCTATGGTTATAAAATTGGTCCTAGAATGGTAGGCATCCAAGTTGGGTATAATGAAAACTATCATAGGAAGTGAATTGGATGCTATGATCAATTTGATACTTGATAATTGTTTTGAGATATGGAGGTAGTGATATTAAAGTCAAGCTAGTTGGGTGATTATGAATTTAAAGAATGCTTGTGTTGAATTTATCAAGTCCGTAGCATGCATGTATGGTTAAAGTTGTGTAACAAATTTGAAACATGAAGTGTACTTGGCTTTGCATCCTTATGAGTGGCGGTCGGGGATGGCGATGGTCTTTTCCTACCAATCTATCCCCTAGGAGCATCGTGTAGTGCTTGATTTTGATGACCTCTAAATTTTGCAATAAGTATATGAGTTCTTTTGACTAATGTTGAGTCCATGGATTATCGCACTTTTACCTTTCCACCATTGCTAGCCTCTCGATTGCCGTGCATTGCCCTTTCTCACCTTGAGAGTTGGTGCAAACTTTGCGGTGCATCAAACCTCGTGATCGACCGCTCTATCACACATAAACCTCCTTATATCTCCTCAAAACAACCACCATACCTACCTATTATGGCATTTCCATAGCCATTCAAGATATATTGCCATGCAACTTTCCACCGTTCGTTCATCATCATGACATACATTACTTTTGTCATATTGCCATTGCATGATCATGTAGTTGACATCGTATTTGTGGCAAAGCCACCATGCATAATTTTTATTACATGTCACTCTTGATTCATTGCACCATCCCGGAGCACCGCCGGAGGCATTCATATAGAGTCATATCATGTTCTAGTTTGAGTTGTAATTCATATGTTGTAATCAATAAAAGTGTGATGATCATCATTATTAGAGCATTGCCCAAAAGAAAAAAAAAAGAAGAAAGGCCAAAAGAAAAAGGAAGGCCCAAAAAAGGAAAAAAAAGAAAACAAATAAAAGGGGCAATGTTACTATCTCTTTTTCCACACTTGTGCTTCAAAGCACCACCTTGTTCTTCATGTAGTGAGTCTCATAACTTGTGCTTCAAAGTAGCACTATGTTTTTCATATAGTGAGTCTCATATGTTGTCACTTTCATATACTAGTGGGAATTTTTCATTATAGAACTTTGCTTGTATATTCCTCGATGGGCTTCCTCAAATGCCCTAGGTCTTCGTGAGCAAGCAAGTTGGATGCACACCACTAGTTTTCTTTTGTTGAGCATTCATTTATAGCTCTAATGCATCCGTTGCATGGCAATCCCTACTCCTCATGTTGTCATCAATTGATGGGCATCTCCATAGTCCGTTGATTATCCTCGTCAATGTGAGACTCTCTCCTTTTGTCTTCTCCACACAATCCCAATCATCATATTCTATTCCACCCATAGTGCTATATCCATGTCTCACGCTCATGTATTGCGTGAAGGTTCAAAAAGTTTGAGATTATTTAAGTACGAAACAATTGCTTGGCTTGTCATCGGGGGTATAGAATTTGGGAACATCTTTGTGTGACAAAAATGAAGCATAGCCTAACTATATGATTTTGTAGGGATGAACTTTCTTTAGCCATGTTATTTTGAGAAGACATGATTGCTTTGATTAGTATGCTTGAAGTATTACTATTTCTTTTATCAATATGAACTTTTATTTTGAATCATTTGGATCTGAACATTCATGCCACAATAAAGAAAATTACATTGAAATTATGCTAGGTAGCATTCCACAACAAAATTCTCTTTTTATCATTTACCTACTCAGGACGAGCGGGAATTAAGCTTGGGGATGCTTGATCGTCTCCAGCGTATCTATAATTTTGATTGTTCCATGCTATTATATTACCCCTTTTGGATGTTTATGGGCTTTATTTTACACATTTATATCATTCTTGGGACTAACCTACTAACGGAGGCCCCACTGTATTCTTTGTTCTTTTGCCTATTTGAATTATTTGAAGAAAAGGAATATCAAGCGAGTCCAAATGGAATGAAACCTTGGGGCGTAATTTTTGGAGCGAGCGTGATCGAGAGAACTTGGAGTGCAAGTCAAGAAGCAAGCAGGCGGCCAAGAGATAGGAGGCGCGCCCACCGTCCTAGGTGCGCCCCTGTCTCCTGGGCCCCAGATGACCACCGGCGTACTTCTTCCTCCTATATATACCTCGTGCCCGAAAACATCCGAGGAGCCACGAAACACAATTTCCACCGCCGTATCATACGTATCACGAGATCCCATCTTGGAGCCTTCATCGGTGCTCCACAGGAGAGGAATCGACCATGGAGGCTTCTACATCAACACCATAGCCCCTCAGATGAGTTGTGAGTAGTTTACCATAGACCTTGGGTCCATAGTTATTAGCTAGATGGCTTCTTCTCTCTTTTGGATCTCAATACAATGTTCTCCCCCTCTCTTGTGGAGATCTATTGGATGTAAACTCTTTTCTTGTGTGTTTGTCGAGATCCGATGAATTGTGGGTTTATGATCAAGTTTATCTATGAGAAATATTTGAATCTTCTCTGAATTCTTTTATGTATGATTGAGTTATCTTTGCAAGTCTCTTCGAATTATCAGTTTGATTTGGCCTACTAGATTGGTCTTTCTTGCCATGGGAGAAGTGCTTAGCTTTGGGTTCAATCTAGCGGTGTCCTTACCCGGTGAGAAAGGGTTGCAAGGCACGTGTTATTGTTGCCATCGAGGATAAAAAGATGGGGTTTATATCATATTGCTTGAGTTTATCCTCTACATCATGTCATCTTTTTTAATCGTTACTCTGTTCTTATGAACTTAATACTCTAGATGCATCTTTGGATAGCGGTCGATGTGTGGAGTAATAGTAGTAGATGCAGGTAGGAGTCGGTCTACTTGTCACGGACGTGATGCCTATATACATGATCATGCCTAGATAATCTCATAATTATTAAGCTTTTATATCAATTGCTCGATGATATTTTGTTCACGGGTCTATCTTTCACGGGTCCGCAGACGTGATGCCTATATACATGATCATGCCACTGTAATACTTATGCTATCTTGAGAGAATCCACTAGTGAAACCTATGGCCCCCGGATCTATCTTTTATCATATAAGATTTCAATCTACTTTTATTTGCATCTTTACTTTTTGCATCTATATTATAAAATACCAAAAATATATTTATATTATCATATTATCTCTATCAGATTTCACTTTTGCAAGTGGCCGTGAAGGGATTGACAACCCCTTTATTGCGTTGGTTGCGAGTTCTTTGTTTGTTTGTGTAGGTGTGTGGGACTTTTGAGGAGCCTCGATCGTCTCCAACGTATCTACTTTTCAAACACTTTTGCCCTTGTTTTGGACTCTAACTTGCATGATTTGAATGAAACTAACCGGATGGCATTTGTTTTTGCAGAACTACCATGATGTTGTTTTATGTGTAGAAAAAAAAGTTCTCGGAATGTCACAGAAATCACGGAGGCACTTTTGGAATTAATAAAATTTTTGGCGAAAGTAGGGGCCTGGCCTATCCACGAGGCAGGCGCCCCCCTAGGCGTGACCTCCTATCTCGTGGGCCCCTGGACCTCCACCAGCGTCAACTCCAACTCCATATATTCACGTTAGGGAGAAAAAATCGGGGAGAAAGTTTCATCGCGTTTCACGACATGGAGCCGCCCAAGCCCTAATCTCTCTCGGGAGGCTGATCTAGAGTCTGTTCGGGGATCGGGAGAGGGATTCATCGCCGTCGTCATCATCAACCATACTCCATCGCCAATTTCATGATGCTCACCGCCGTGCGTGAGTAATTCCATCGTAGGCTAGCTGGGCGGTGATGGGTTGGATGAGATTTACCATGTAATCAAGTTAGTTTTGTTAGGGTTTGATCCTAGTATCCACTATGTTACGAGATTGATGTTGCTATGACTTTGCTATGCTTAATGCTTGTCACTAGGGCCCGAGTGCCATGATTTCAGATCTGAACCTATTATTTTTCATGAATATATGTGTGTTCTTGATCCTATCTTGCGAGTCTATAGTCACCGATTATGTGTTATGATCGACAACCCGAAGTGACAATAATCGGGATACTTCGATGATGACCATAGTATGAGGAGTTCATGTATTCACTATGTGTTAATGCTTTGTTCGGTTCTCTATTAAAGGAGGCCTTAACATCCCATAGTTTACTGCTAGGACCCGCTACCACGGGAGGGTGGGACAAAAGATGTCATGCAAGTTCTTTTCCATAAGCACATATGACTATTCTGAAATACATGCCTACATTACATTGATGAGCTGGAGCTAGTTACGTGTCACCCTATGTTATAGCTATTACATGAGGAATGCATCCGGCATAATTATCCATCACGATCTATTGCCTCTGAGCTTTTCACATATTGTTCTTTGCTTATTTACTTTTCCGTTACTCTTTATTTACTACTACAAAACCCCAAAACTATTATCTTTACTTTTGCCACGTTACCTTTATTATCATACCACTTTTGCTACTAAATACTTTGCTGCAGATACTAAGTTATCCGGTGTGGTTGAATTGACAACTCAAGCGCAAATACTCAAGAATATTCTTTGGCTCGGTTGAATACCTTTCCCTCGAAAGCTGTTGCGATCCCCTACACTTGTGGGTTATCAAGACTAATTTCTAGCACCATTGCCGGGGAGCATAGCTCTATTCTCTGAGTCACTTGGGATTTATATCTGTTGATCACTATGAAGAACATGAAAGGCGCTAAAACCAAGATTTTGCCCTCAACTACGAGGGAGGTAAGGAGCGCCATCTAGCTCTGCACTAGATTCTCCTTCCGTTATTAGTAAGCTTGCGACACCTAAACCTACTACTTCTATGAATTCTGATATGTGGCATGTTATTGATGATGCCACTTCTACTATGCATGATGAAACTACTTCTGTGCGTGGTACTACTTTGCCATTAGGTGAATTTCTTGATGAACAACTTGCTAGAGTTAGGGGGAATGAAAATATTGAAGAACCTATTATTGATGATAGTGATGATGAAGGTTCCCCGAATGATTATGTATTACCTGTTGTTCCTAAGGGTTATGTTATGAATGAAGAAGCTGCTAGGGAAATTTTTGCTTGCAATGATAGATATGATCTTAAGAAATTATTAGCTAAATGGAAGCGGCGGTCTCTTAATGCTAGAATGAAACTTCGATCCTGCTTTTGCTACTTCACCTATCGTATTCTTGATAAGGATTATGAATTCTCTGTTGATCTGAGATTATTACTTTAGTTGAATCTGATCCTTTTATGGCCTTGAATATGAAAGCTGTTGTGGCACATCTTACCAAGTTGAATGATATAGCCACCCTGTTTACTAATGATGAGAAGTCTTGCTATTTATATATCCTTAAGATATTTCCGTTCTCATTAAAGGGTGATGCTAAGACTTGGTATAATTCTCTTGCTCCTGGTTGTGTGTGTAGTCCCTGGGATATGATTTATTACTTCTCTGCTAAATATTTTCCTGATCATAAGAAACAAGCTGCCTTGCGAAATATATAATTTTGTGCAAATCAAAGAAGAGTCTCCCACAAGCTTGGGGAGGCTTCTCCGATTATAATGCTTTGCACGATCATCCTCTTAAGAAAAATGAAATACTTGATATCTTTTATAGTGGACTAACCGATGTTTCCAAGGACTACTTGGATAGTTGTGTTAGTTGTGTTTTCGAGGAAAGAACGAGTCGACGAAGTGGAAATACTATTGAATAATATGTTGACTAATGAAAATAATTGGACTCTTCGAGCAGTTCTGAAGTAATTCTGAACCAATTGAGCCAACTCTGAGCCTATTCCTAAACCCTCCGAAGAAGAGGGTGTTTTATTTCTCGATCTGAAGATATGCAAGAGGCAAAGAAATCAATGAAAGAAAAATGTATTAAAGCTAAAGATGTTAAGAATTTACCTCCTATTGAAGAAATACATGGTCTTAATTTACCGCCTAAAGAACCACATTGTCTTGATAACCCGACACAGGTAGTAAAGGTAAATTCTCTCTATAGATATGATAAAGTTGAAATACCCTCTACTAAATTTCATAGCCCATGCTTAGATGAATTTGATGACTTTATGGCTAGACAAGAAAGTTTTAATGCTTATGTTGGTAGAGAGTTAAAGAATAATGCTTTCGAGATAGGACATGTGAGCAATAATATGGCTAGAGTTAAAGGTGAACTCAAGCTCATTAGCAAATAAAATTCTATGGTTGCTACTCAAGCCGAGCAAGTACTCAAAGCTCAAAATGATTTGCTTGATGAATTAAATAATAAAAATGACTTTGCTGTTAGAGTGGCTACTAGAACTGGTAGAATGACTCAGGAACCTTTGTATCCTGAAGGCCACCCTAAGAGAATCGAGCAAGATTCTCAGAGAAACAATTTAGAGGCACCTAGTTCTTCTAAAAAAGAAGAAGAAGAAAAAGCGATAGAGCTTTGCATGCTTCTAGTGAACCTCTGTAGACACACGAGAATCCCAATGATATTTCTATTTACGATCTTTGAAACACAATCGGTGATGAACATGAACCTAATGTTAATGATAATGTTCATGTTGATGCTCAACCTAGCAAAAACAATGAAGTAGAGACTGAACCTGCTTTGTTGATCTTGATAACCCACAATCAAAGAATCAACGTTATGATAAGAGATTTTGTTGCTAGGAAGCACGGTAAAGAAAGAGAACCATGGGTTCGAAACCCATGCCCTTTCCTCCTAAACATCCAAGTCAAAGGATGATGAGGATTTTGGCGCTTTGCTGAAATGATTAGACCTATTTTCTTATGTATCGCTTAAGCGATATCTTTGAAAGTAAATCCTTATGCTAAGTATATGATGGATATTATTACAAATAAAAGAAAGATACCGGAAGCTGAAATTTCCACCATGCTTGCTAATTACACTTTTAAGGGTGGAATACCAAAGAAACTTGGAGATCCGGGTGTTCCAACTATACCATGCTCCATTAAAAGAAATTATGTTAGAACTGCTTTATGTGATCTTGGAGCCGGTGTTAGTGTTATGCCTCTCTCTTTATATTGTAGACTTGAATTGAATAAGTTGACACCTAATGAAATATCTTTGCAAATGGCTGATAAATCAACAGCCATACCTGTCAGTATTTGTGAGGGTGTGCCTGTTGTGGTTGCAAATGTCACTATCTTAACGGACTTTGTTATTCTTGATATTCGAGGGCGATAGTATGTCTATTATCCTTGGTAGACCTTTTCTTATCTTCGCGGGCCGTTATTGATTGCAACAAAGGCAATGTCACTTTTCATGTTAATTGTAATGAGCATACGGTACACTTTCGAGAAACAATTCAAGTTCATAGCATCAATTCTATTGAAAAAGTTCCAACTATCATTTTTGGAGGTTTTGAATTTCCTCTTCCTCTTGTCAAGAAAAAGTATGGTATTCTTATTGTTGGGGATTTTCATATCCCCGTTGAGGTAACTTAGTGTTATTCGAAATTTCTCTGGTTCCGTGTTATTCAGAATGAGTTTGTTAACAAGACTTGATCAACCTTGTTAGTGGATTCATTTTGATGATCACGAGATGGATGAAACTAGAAGGCACAACCTTCTGTACTCTCCTTTTACTTTTTGTTATTTAGAATAAATAAAGCAAAAATAGTATTATCCGTCTGTTTTCTGAATTATCCGTGCATTAAAAATAGTTTGAAAATAAAAGTGCTCCAAATGCCTGCAAATTTAGTATGATATTTTCTGGAATATTTGAGGATTTTAGGCATTGAAAACCTGCGGGAGAAGCAAGCACCAGGCCACGAGAGAGGCGCCCCTATAGGCGCCCCTGTCTCATGGGCCCTAGTGGCTCCCTCCACTTATGCCACACACCCACACTTCATCTTCTACCCAAAAATCCCCATCCAGCTCAAGCACGAGTTCTAGCTCGTTTTGCTGCGATTTTGATCTCTTAGCTCAAAGCTTCATTCACAAAACTGCTTTGGGAGATTGTTGCTTGGTATGTGATTCCTCCATTGGTCCAAATAGTTTTTGTTCTAGTGCTTTATTCATTGCAAATTCTTGCTGCTTAGGTGACCATGTTCTTGAGCTTGCATGTTAAATTTTGAGGTCCCAAGTAATTCCAATGCATGATATAGGCAATATGCACTTGTAGGAGTAGTTGCTACCAATCTTGTTTAGTTTTATTCACTTTTATTTTGAAGTTACTAAAATTTCAGAAATTTTCAGAAAAAAAATATGCTTCAAAGAATGTACCAAGGTGGTTTCTCGGCAAAGAAAGGGCCAAGGATTGCTATCACGTGAGCAAGGCGTTAAATTTCGAGGGCGCAAATGTGCGGGCTTGTGGTGGCCATCCGATGATTTTATGGTCGAGCAGGCTTCAAAGAGGATTTGGCGTATGTGTGTAATCCGAAGCTGGAGGACTTCTTACAAGATAAGTGTCCTCAATATTATCAATTGGTGATTCCTTTGTGCGGAGGTTGAATATATTTACT
Source organism: Aegilops speltoides (assembly GCA_021437245.1). NCBI lineage: Eukaryota > Viridiplantae > Streptophyta > Magnoliopsida > Poales > Poaceae > Aegilops > Aegilops speltoides. The sequence continues at coordinate 17,183 of JAHHZJ010010733.1, forward strand.
GGCGTAATTCTCCTAGCGTCATGTTTGATATTTATGATACATCTTATACCATGGATTTAGAGGACTTCACAACTACTTGCAAACTCCTTGGTGGGGTAATATTAATGATCCTCGCAAATCTGAATTTAGAGATTTTCTTGCTAGTATTACTATGGGAGAATCTGGGGCGTAGCACAAGCTACCATAAGGAGCATTCATTTTCTGCTATACATTATTTTGCTCTCTTTATCGGTAGATGCATTAGCAGTAAAAACGAAGCATGTCACATGTGTCCACGATCTTTGTGTCCTCAAGAGTCTTTGTTTGAGGTTATAAAGGTTATAACTTGGGGCAATAGTTGCCGTAGGTTGCGAGAATAATAGTAGAAGGGGGTTTATTTGGAGGAATTTATGCAACCCGTGTGGCTAACTTTCTTAATATAGCCCCATGAGAGGGGATATGATTTTACCTCCTGTTTATTTGGATAAAAAGCTATGTTTGATCATCATTTTCTTGAGAGGAATGAACAATTCGTCCATTATCGACTAATCTATGACAGGCATAGCGTCATCCTGTTACTCTTCTGCTCCCTACCTTTTTTGATTATCGGGCAAAAGGAAGATATGTTGTCACCGGGAAGAAGCAAGCCGAATCTGAGAGGGAATGAAGGCAGCTCGCCAACCTGTTTGCTGCTTTCGAGTCGATCGCCTCTGCATCTCGATACAACCCAGTTTCACTTATGGATATCAAGCAGGCGGTCATTGGTATTAGACCAAATTAGGCCAAGAGCCTAAGCTTGGGGGAGTACGTATTTCTCACCGATTTTACATTCATGTTCACACACTAGTCGTCGGTGCTCATACTCTTTCATTGTATTATCCATGCTAGTTTAAATTTATTTATTTTGTCTTCTTCTTGTGTGTTTGATAAACCTTAAGAAAAACCAAAAAATTTAGTTAGTTTAATTTCCATGCTTGTAGTAGAAATTAAAATGAAAACCCAAAAAGATTTCTAGTTCTTCTTCTTACTTGTTGGGAGCTTTCCCATGTAAATAGTTTTGTTTTCTTTTCTTTCCTTTGGGGGTCGAGAAGACTACATTGAAAATGTTTAGTGGCTCTTATATGCATGATTGTCTATTTAACTTAGAGCCCATATTACTTTGTCTTCTCTCTTGAGTTGAATGCTTGCGATTCGGCTTAGTCAATGCGTGCACTCTTATTATTATACACATCGTTCGTGCGTGCAAGTGAAAGGCAATAATGACGATATATGATGGACTTATTGGGATGAGAAAAGCTGGTATGAACTCGACCTCTCTTGTTTTGTAAATATGATGATTCATCGTTCTGAGTCGGCTATTATGAAGTAAACATATTTGCAATGACATTTAGAGATTATAGTTGCTTGTGCCATGCTTGATTAGCTATGAGTTATAATGGTTTACCTTGCGTTCCAACATGCTATTAGAATGATTATGATGTGATATGATGGGATGGTATCCTCCTTTGAATGAATTGAGTGACTCGACTTGGCACATGTTCACGCATGTAGTTGAATCAAATCAACATAGCCTTCATGATATTTATGTTCATGGTGGATTATATCCTACTCATGCTTATACTCGGTGTGAATTAATTTTAATGCATGTTTCATTGTTGTCGCTCTCTCGATTAATTCGCTTCCCGGACTTTTGCTAGCCTTCACACGTACTAGCGGGAATCTGCTTGTGCATCAAACTCCTTAAACCCCAAAGTTATTCCATATGAGTCCACTATATCTTCCTATATCACGGTATTTACTGCCGTTCCAAGTAAATTTGTATGTGCCAAACTCCAACCTTAAATGAAATTCTGTTTTGCATGCTCGAGCAGCTCATGTTACAACTAGGGCTGCCTATATCTTCCATGCTAGGTGGGTTATTCTCACGAGTGGACTCGCTCCTCATTCACGAAAAGGGCGTGTCGGGATGCCAGTCCCATGATCCAAAAGATCAAAGCAAATCAAAATAATTAAACAAAACTCCCCAGGGGCTGTTGTATGTTGGAGGCACTTTCGTTGTTTCGAGCAAGCCATGTATTGATGCTTGTTGGTGGTTGGGGAGTATAAACCTTTACCATTACTGTTTGGGAACTGCCTATAATGCATTTAGTATGAAAGATACAACCATCTCATAGTTGTTGCGTTGACAGCGAAAGTATGCCGCTCAAAATGTTATTCAATCTTTATTTTAAAATCGAGCTCTGGCACCTCTGCAAATCCCTGCTTCCCTCTATGAAGGGCCTATCTATTTACTTTTATGTTGTGTCATCACCCTTATTAAAAGCACCATTTGAAACACTGCTTGTCATTTGCATTCATTATTATTGGTTTATATTGGGTATGACTTATTTGGATCTCTTTTACCATGAATTACAATGTTTGGTCGGTCCTTGATCTTTAAAGGTGCTCTGCATTTATGTTTTGTGGTCTCGAGAAAGGGCTAGCAAGGTACCATTTGCTATATCATGTTATGATTATTTTG
>JAHHZJ010010735.1:0-13382 GCA_021437245.1 Aegilops speltoides
TGTTGGGGGCGTAGTAATTTCAAAATTTTCCTCGCTGCGCAAGATCATGGTGATGTATAGCGAGAGGAGAGTGTTGTCTACATACCCTTGTAGACCGAAGCGGAAGCGATCTGGCGTAGAGGAAGTAGTCGTCACGTTCTCCTCGCGATCCGACCGATCCGGCGCCGTTACTCCGGCGCCCCGAGTTCTTGACACCGTACAGCTCGATGGCGTCCCTCGTACTCCGATCCAGCGAGTGTCGAGGAGAGTTCCGTCGGCCTGACGGCGTGGTGGCGATCTTGATGTTTCACCGGCGCGGGATTCGCCTAAGCTTTGACGGTATAACGAGGTGGAATATGGTGGAGGGGCGCGCATGGCTGAGAGCGATCTCACGATCAACTTGTGTGTTCCTAGGTGCCCCCTGCCCCGTATATAAAGAGCCAAGGGGAGGGCGGCGGCCAAGGGAGGCGGCATACAGGAGTCCTACTCCCTCGGGGTAAGATTCCCCCAATCCTAGTTGGACTAGGATTCCCGGAGGAAAAAGAGAGAGAGGGGCGGCCCCTTCTCCTAGTCCTAGTAGGACTAGGGAAGGGGGGGCAGCGCCCACTAGGGCTGGCCCTTTCTCCTTTCCACTAGGGCCCATCGAGGCCCATTTACCTTCCGGGGGTTCGGTAACCTCCGGTACTCGGTAAATTCCGTTTTAGCGGAACCATTCGAACTCCAAACATAGGCTTCAATATATCAATCTTTATGTCTCAACCATTCGAGACTCCTCGTCATGTCCGTGATCACATCCGGGACTCGAACTCCTTGGTACATCAAAATACATAAACTCATAATAAGCATCGCCGTAACCTTAAGCGTGCGGACCCTACGGTTCGAGAACAATGTAGACATGACCTAGAACTATTCACGGTCAATAACCAACAGCGGGACCTGGATGCCCATATTGGCTCCTACATATTCTCGAAGATCTTTATCGGTCGGACCGCATAACAACATCGTTGTTCCCTTTGTCATCGGTATGTTACTTGCGAGATTGATCGTCGGTATCAATACCTAGTTCAATCTCGTTACCGGCAAGTCTCTTTACTCGTTCCGTAATACATCATCTCACAACTAACTCATTAGTTGTAGTGCTTACAAGGCTTGATGATGTGCATTACCGAGAGGGCCGAGATACCTCTCCGACAATCGGAGTGACAAAACCTAATCTCGAAATCGCCAACCCAACATCGCCTTTGGAGACACTGTAGTACTCCTTTATAATCACCCGATTCGTTGTGGCGTTTGGTAGCACCAAAGTGTTCCTCCGGTAGCAGGAGTTGCATAATCTCATAGTTATAGGAACATGTATAAGTCATGGATAAAAGCGGTAGCAACATACTAAGCGATCGTGTGCTAAGCTAAGGGAATGGGTCATGTCAATCAGATCATTCGCTAATGATGTGACCTCATTAATCAAATAACAACTCCTTTGTTCATGGTTAGGAAACATAACCATCTTTGATTAACAAGCTAGTCTAGTAGAGGCATACTAGTGACATGTTTGTTTGTCTATGCATTCACACATGTATCATGTTTCGGTTAATACAATTCTAGCATGAATGATAAACATTTATCATGAAATAAGGAAATAAATAATAACTTTATTATTGCCTCTAGGGCATATTTCCTTGATCTCCCACTTGCACTAGAGTCAATAATCTAGATTACAGTAATGATTCTAACACCCATGGAGTCTTGGTGCTGATCATGTTTTGCTCGTGGAAGAGGCTTAGTCAGCGGGTGCGCAACATTGAGATCCGTATGTATCTTGCAAATCTCTATGTCTCGGTCTGGACTAAGTCCGGATGGAATTGAGCGTCTCTTGATGTGCTTGGTCCTCTTGTGAAATCTGGATTCCTTTGCTAAGGCAATTGCTCGATATTGTCACGAAGATTTTCATTGGACCCGATGCACTAGGTATGACACCTAGATGGGATATGAACTCCTTCATCCAGACTCCTTCATTAGCTGCTTCGAAGCTGCTATGTATTCCGCTTCACATGTAGATCCCTTCTGACGCTTTGTTTAGAACTGCACCAATGACAGCTCCTCCGTTTAGTGTAAATCGTATCCGGTCTGCGATTTAGAATCGTCGGATCGGTGTCAAAACTTGCATCAGCGTAACCGTTTACGATGAGCTCTTTGTCACCTCCATATCTGAAAACATATCCTTAGTCCTTTTCGGTATTTGGGATGTTCTTGACCGCTGTCGATGATCCACTCTGGATTACTTTGGTACCTCCTGCTAGGCTTATAGCAAGGCACACATCAGTCTGGTACACAGCATTGCATACATGATAGAGCCTATGGCTGAAGCATAGGGAACATCTTTCATTTTCTCTCTATCTTCTGCGGTGGTGGGGCATTGAGTCGACTCAACTTCACACCTTGCAACACAGGCAAGAACCCTTTCTTTGCTTGATCCATTTGAACTTCTTCAAAACTTTGTCAAGGTATGTGCTTTGTGAAAGTCAATTAAGCGTCTTGATCTATCTCTATAGATCTTAATGCCCAATATGTAAGCAGCTTCACGAGGTCTTTCATTGAAAAACTCTTATTCAAGTATCCCTTTATGCTATCCGAAATTCTATATCATTTCCGATCAGCAATATGTCATCCACATATAATATCGAAATGCTCTGAGCTCCACTCACTTTCTTGTAAATCTGAGGCTTCTCCAAAAGTGCATACAAACCCAAATGCTTTGATCACACTATCAAGCGTTTATTCTAACTCGAGATGCTTGCACTAGTCCATAGATGGATCATTGGAGCTTGCATACTTTGTTAGCTCCTTTGGATCGATAAAACCTTACGGTTGCATCATATACAACTCTTCTTCGAGAAATCCATTCAGGAATGCAGTCTTTACATCCATTTGCCAAATTTCATAATCATAAAATCGGCAATTGCTAACATGATTGAGACGGACTTAAGCATCGCTTCTGGTGAGAAGGTCTCATCGTAGTCAATCCCTTGAACTTGTCGAAAACCTTTTGCGACAAGTCGAGCTTTATAAACGATAACATTACCGTCGTCGGTCTTCTTCTTGAAGATCCACTTGTTTTCTATTGCTTGCCTACCCTCGGGCAAGTCAACCAAAATCCACACTTTGTTTTCATACATGGATCCCATCTCAGATTTCATGGCCTCAAGCCATTTTGCGGAATCTGGGCTCACCATCGCTTCTTCATAGTTCGTAGGTTCATCATGATCTAGTAGCATGACTTCGAACAGGATTACCGTACCACTCAGTGCGGATCTTACTCTGGTTGATCTACGAGGTTACTGCGGTAACTTGATCGAAGTTTCATGATCAACATCATCAACTTCCTCACTACTCGGTGTAGGTGTCTCGAAACCGGTTTCTGCGACGAACTACTTTCAAGTAAGGGAGAAGGTACTATTACCTCATCAAGTTCCACTTTCCTCCCCTCACTTCTTTGAGAGAAACTCCTTCTCTAGAAAGGATCCATTCTTAACAACAAATGTCTTGCCTTGGATCTGTGATAGAAGGTGTACCCAACTGTTTCCTTTGGGTATCCTATGAAGACACATTTCTCCGATTTGGGTTCGAGCTTATCAGGTTGAAGCTTTTTCACATAAGCATCGCATCCCCAAACTTTAAGAAAGCGACAACTTTGGTTTCTTGCTAAACCACAGTTCATAAGGTGTCGTCTCAGCAGTTTGACGGTGTTCTATTCGGTGTGAATCGGCCGTCTCTAGAGCATAACCCCAAAGCGATAGCGGTAAATCTGTAAGAGACATCATAGATCGCACCATATCTAGTAAAATACGATTCTGACGTTCGGACACACCATTCTGTTGTGGTGTTCGGGTGGCGTGAGTTCTTGAAACTATTCGCATTGTTTCAAATGTAGACCAAACTCGTAACTCAAATATTCACCTCCACGATCGGATCGTAGAAACTTAATTTTCTTGTTACGATGATTTTCAACTTCACTCTGAAATTCTTTGAACTTTTCAAGCGTTTGGACTTATGTTTCATTAAGTAGATATACCCATATCTGCTTAAGTCATCTGTGAAGGTGAGAAAATAACGATATCCATACGAGCCTCAACATTCATCGGACCACATACATACTGTATGTATGATCTCCAACAAATCTGTTGCTCTCTCCATAGTACGGAGAGCGGTGTTCTAGTCATCTTGCCCATGAGGCACGGTTACATAAGTGCCAAGTGATTCATAATCAAGTGACTCCAAAAGTCCATCGATATGGAGTTTCTTCATGCGCTTTACTCGATATGACCTAAGCGGCGGTGCCACAAATAAGTTGCACTTTCGTTATCAACTCTGCATCTTTTGGTTTCAACATTATGAATATGTGTATCACTACTATCGAGATTCATAAGAAATAGACCACTCCTCAAGGGTGCATGACCATAAAGATATTACTCATATAAATAGAACAACCATTATTCTCGATTTAAATGAATAACCGTCTCGCATCAAACAAGATCCAGATATAATGTTCATGCTCAGCGCAGGCACCAAATAACAATTATTTAGGTCTAAAACTAATCCGAAGGTAGATGTAGAGGTAGCGTGCCGACCGCGATCACATCGACTTTGGAACCATTTCCCAGCGCATCGTCACCTCGTCCTTTGCGAGTTAAGCAATCGTAGTCCTGTTTGAGTTGCAAATATTAGCAGAACCGATATCAAATACCAGTGCTACTCGAGCTCTAGTAAGGTACACATCAATAACATGTATATCACATATACCTTTGTTCACCTTGCCATCCTTCTTATCCGCCAAATACTTGGGGCAGTTCCGCTTCGGTGACCGATCGCTTGCGGTAGAAGCACTCGATTTCAGGTTTAGGACCAGACTTGGGTTTCTTCTCTGACGACAACTTGCTTCTTTGTTCTTCTTGAATTCCTTCTTCTTCCCTTTGCCTTTCTTCTTGAAACTAGTGGTCTTATTGACCATCAACACTTGATGCTCCTTCTTGATTTCTACCTCCATGACCTTTAGCATTGCGAAGAGCTCGGTATAGTCTTTACTAACCCTTGCATATTATAGTTCATCACGAAGCCTTTGTAGCTTGGTGGCGGTGATTGGAGAATTACATCAATGACACAATCATCCGGAAGATTAACTCCCAATTGTGTCAAGTGATTGTAGTACCCGGACATTACGAGTATATGCTCACTATGAACTATTCTCCTCCATCTTGCAGCTATAGAACTTATTGGAGACTTCATATCTCTCAATCCGGGCATTACATTGGAATATTAACTTCAACTCTGGAACATCTCATATGCTCCATAGCGTTCAAAGCGTCGTTGAAGTCGGTTCTAAGCCGTAAAGCATGGCACCTTGAACTATAGAGTAGTCATCGACTTTGCTCGCGCGGACGTTCATAACATCTGGTGTTGCTCCGGCAGCAGGCTGTCACCTAGCGGTGCATCGGGGCGTAGCTCTTACGTGCAGCAATGAGGATGATCCTCAAATTCGGACCCGATCCGTGTAATTGCTACCATCATCTTTCAACTTTGCTTTCTCAAGGAGCATTAAAATTCAGCGGAACAACAGCACGAGCCATCTATCTACAATCAAACATAAACAAGCAAGATACTATCGGTACTAAGTTCATGATAAATTTAAGTTCGATTAATCATATTACTAAGAACTCCCACTTAGAAAGACATCCCTCTAGTCATCTAAGTGATCACGTGATCCAAATCAACTAAACCATAACCGATCATCACGTGAAATGGAGTAGTTTTCAATGGTGAACATCTTATGTTGATCATATCTACTATATGATTCACGCTCGACCTTCGGTCTCCGTGTTCGAGGCCATATCTGCATATGCTAGGCTCGTCAAGTATAACCGAGTATTCTGCGTGTGCAAAACTGGCTTGCACCCGTTGTAGATGGACGTGAGAGCTTATCACACCCGATCATCACGTGGTGTGCAGGCACGACGAACTTTGCAGCGGTGCATACTCGGGAGAACACTTCTTGATAATTTAGTGAGGATCATCTTATAATGCTACCGTCGATCAAAGCAAGATAAGATGCATAAAGGATAAACATCACATGCAAATCAATATAAGTGATATGATATGGTCATCATCATCTTGTGCTTCATGATCTCCATCTTGCGGCACCACCATGATCACCATTATTACCGTAGCGACACCTTGATCTCCATCGTAGCATCGTTGTCGTCTCGCCAAACTTATGCTTCTCGACTATCGCTACCGCTTAGTGATAAAGTAAAGCATTACTGAAGCGATGCATTGCATACAATAAGCGACAACCATATGGCTCCTGCCGATTGCCGATAACCGGTTACAAAACATGATCATCTCATACAATAAAATATAGCATCACGTCTTGACCATATCACATCACAACATGCCTGCAAAAACAAGTTAGGCGTCCTCTACTTTGTTGTTGCAAATTTTACGTGGCTGCTACGGGCTTAAGCAAGAACCAGTCTCACCTCGCATCAAAACCACAGCGATACTTCGTCAAATAGACTCGTTTAACCTTCTCAAGGACGGGCGTAGCCTCAGTTCAACTAAAGTGAGAGAGCAGGCACCCACGGTCACCTTTAAGCAGCGAGTGCTCTGGCGGTGAAACCAGTCTCGCGTAAGCGTCTGGCGTAATGTCGATGCAGGCGCTTCATCTCACAATACCGCTGAACCAAAGTATGACATCTGGTAGGTAGTATGACTTGTATCGCCCACAACTCACTTGTGTTCTACTCGTGCAAAACATCAAACCATAAAAACCTAGGCTCGGATGCCCTTTGTTGGGGAGCGTAGTAATTTCAAAAATTTTCCTCGCTGCACGCAAGATCATGGTGATGTATAGCGAGAGGGAGAGTGTTGTCTACATACCCTTGTAGACCCGAAGCGGAGCGATCTGGCGTAGAGGAAGTAGTCGTCGTTCTCCTCGCGATCCGACCGATCCGGCGCCGTTACTCCGGCGCCCCGAGTTCTTGACACCGTACAGCTCGATGGCGTCCCTCGTACTCGATCCAGCGAGTGTCGAGGAGAGTTCCGTCGACCTGACGGCGTGGTGGCGATCTTGATGTTTCACCGGCGCGAGGATTCGCCTAAGCAGCGACGGTATAACCGAGGTGGAATATGGTGGAGGGGGCGCACATGGCTAAGCGATCTCACGATCAACTTGTGTGTTCCTAGGTGCCCCCTGCCCCGTATATAAAGGAGCCAAGGGGAGGGGGCGGCCAGCCAAGGGAGGCATACAGGAGTCCTACTCCCTCAGGGGGTAGGATTCCCCCAATCCTAGTTGGACTAGGATTCCGGAGGGAGAGAGAGAGAGGGGCGGCCCCTTCTCCTAGTCCTAGTAGGACTAGGGAAGGGGGGCCAGCGCCCACTAGGGCTGGCCCTTTCTCCTTTCCACTAGGGCCCATCGAGGCCCATTTACCTTCCGGGGGTTCGGTAACCTCCGGTACTCGATAAATTCCGTTTTCGCGGAACCATTCGAACTCCAAACATAGGCTTCAATATATCAATCTTTATGTCTCAACCATTCCGAGACTCCTCGTCATGTCGTGATCACATCCGGGACTCGAACTCCTTGGTACATCAAAATACATAAACTCATAATAAGCATCGCCGTAACCTTAAGCGTGCGGACCCTACGGTTCGAGAACAATGTAGACATGACCTAGAACTATTCACGGTCAATAACCAACAGCGGGACCTGGATGCCCATATTGGCTCCTACATATTCTCGAAGATCTTTATCGGTCGGACCGCATAACAACATCGTTGTTCCCTTTGTCATCGGTATGTTACTTGCGAGATTGATCGTCGGTATCAATACCTAGTTCAATCTCGTTACGGCAAGTCTCTTTACTCGTTCCGTAATACATCATCTCACAACTAACTCATTAGTTGTAGTGCTTGCAAGGCTTGATGATGTGCATTACCGAGAGGGCGGAGATACCTCTCCGACAATCGGAGTGACAAAACCTAATCTCGAAATCGCCAACCCAACATCGCCTTTGGAGACACTGTAGTACTCCTTTATAATCACCCGATTCGTTGTGGCGTTTGGTAGCACCAAAGTGTTCCTCCGTAAGCAGGAGTTGCATAATCTCATAGTTATAGGAACATGTATAAGTCATGGATAAAAGCGGTAGCAACATACTAAGCGATCGTGTGCTAAGCTAAGGGAATGGGTCATGTCAATCAGATCATTACGCTAATGATGTGACCTCATTAATCAAATAACAACTCCTTTGTTCATGGTTAGGAAACATAACCATCTTTGATTAACAAGCTAGTCTAGTAGAGGCATACTAGTGACATGTTTGTTTGTCTATGCATTCACACATGTATCATGTTTCCGGTTAATACAATTCTAGCATGAATGATAAACATTTATCATGAAATAAGAAATAAATAATAACTTTATTATTGCCTCTAGGGCATATTTCCTTCGCCCTTGGGGTACCATAATCCTAGTGTTGGTGTGTGAGCTAGATATCGAAGAATATGCTTCATAGCCTTATGGTGTGATTCCTTGGTGCAGCTTGAAATCGGGCACACGACAAACACTAAGCATTATATCTGGCCTAGATGCACATAGGTACAATAAAGAACCAATCATGGGCGGTATACCGGTGATGAATCGATTACCATTTTCATCGATGCATAGATGACCATTTGTGGGCATAGGAATTTTGCGCCTTTGCAATCTTGCATGCGAATTTCCTCGATTACATCTTTGAGGTATTTCTCTGAGATATGAATATGCCATTGCTTCTGTGGCAGATTTGAAGACCTAAAAGAATTTCAACTCTCCATCATAGACATTTGATATTCTTCACTCATCATATAGGCAAATTCATCACTATATACGTTGGTTAGTACAGCCAAAGATAATATCATCAACATATATTTGGCACACAAACAGTTCACCATCATATGATTTAGTAAATAGAGTAGGATCGAGTGAACCGGGTGTGAAGCCATTCTTCACGAAGAATTCCTTCAGTGTATCATACCACGCTTGAGGGGCTTGCTTGAGAGCCATAGAGAGCCTTATTTATTACGAAGACTTTGTCGAGGATTCTTGGGATCTTCAAAACACGGGGTTGAGCAACATATACTTCTTCCTCAAGCTTACCATTGAGGAATGCACTTTTCACATCCATTTGATATAAGATGATATCATGATGGTTAGCATACAAGTAAAATCGGAATAGCTTCAAGTCTAGCAACAGGTGCAAAGTTTCATGAAATCAATTCCTTGAACTGTGTAGCCTTGAGCTACTAGTCGTGCCTTATTCCTCACAACAAGGCCATTTTCATCTTGCTTGTTCGGTAGATCCACTTTTGCCAATGATATTATGCTTGCGAGGATTGGCGATTGACCAATTCCGACATTGTTGCTCAACGATGTAATTCCTTTTGCATAGCTGAATCCCCGGCTCGAAATGCTTCATCTACCTTAGTGGGCTCTGAGATAGAGACAAAAGCATAGTGCCCACAAAAGTTAGATAAGTGTGAGGCTTTTAGGGGTAAGAGGACTGGTCTGTATGTAATGATCTCTCCACTTGCACTTCTTTTGCACAGCGTGGATGAGTTGGTTGTCGTTGAGGTTTTGATCACATTTTCTTGACACAATTTCCTCATCCGTTCTTGGGCATCAGCTCGGCGTTCTTCAGACAGAATGAATTCTTACCAAATTCTTGATGGGAATGACATCCTCGGTTGCCTTGTGTTGATAGCATCCTCGGTCTGGTTCATCTAACCACGAAGGTAGGTGCTCTCTTTGCGAGCCATTAGTTTCATCGAACCGCACATCTCGTTTCGACAATCTTGTGAAGAACAATGTTGAAGACTCTGGGGTGTCTGATCCTTCCGTAACCAAGCATAAACCTTCATGTGCTTTGTGCAAATTTAGAGTTGTGGTGAGGATCTCTAATCAACATTTGCCGAAGACTTTGAAATAACTACATTGGGTTTCTTGTCGGTGAGGAGTTCATAGGCGATCTTCTTGAAGAATTTGTGAAGATATACTCTTGTTGATGATGTGGCGGCGTTCAATTGCATCAATCCAAAAAGCAGGGCGTTTTGTATTCATCAAGCATAGTCGAGCCATCTCAACAAGAGTTACTTCTTGCGCTCCACGCCATTTTTGAGGAGTATAAGGACAGATAATTCATAGTAATACCAAGTTCATCAAGATGGCATCAAGACCGAATTCTTGAACTTCGGTTCCATTGTCATTTCGATATGCTTGATCTTCACACCAAAGTTGGTTGAAGCCCTCGAGGAAAATTGTTTGAAGACTTCCGCACTTCATGTTTGTAAGTAACAATGTGTACCCATGTATATCGAGAATAATCATCAACAATGAAAAAACCATATAGAGATGCATCATTAGTATTTTGAATAATGATTAGGTCGAAGAGGTCCATGTGAAGCAATTGAATGGGCGAGTAGTGGTCATGATAGTCTTATTGGATGCTTGGCCTTGGTCATTTCGCTTCACGCTCCGCATAAGTGATCCTTGAAATTTGACATTCTCAATGCCAATGACATGCTTCTTCTTGGCGTGTTCAAATTCCTCATGCCTGCATGACCAATCGTCTATGCCATAGCCATTACAAGGCTTTTGCAAGTAGACACATGGCTGGTTGTGGTCTGTAGAAAATCAACAATATCTGGATCTCCTCTCCTAAAGCCTTGAAGACTTTGGAATTTCGACTTCCATAATCACAACATAGCGATATTTGCCAAAGACAACAACCATATCAAGATCACAAAGCATTGAGGTGACATGAATTGTATCCTAAGGACTCAACAAGCATGACTTTGTCCATGTGCTTATCCTTAGAAATAACCTACAAGACCCAATACGACTTTTGCCTTTGTCGACAAATATGATATGCCGGTGGCGGTGATAAAGGCATCCATCAATAGATTCTTGTCACGGTCATGTGATTTGTACACCACTATCGAGGACCCATTCGGTGGTTTTGGGTTGATCATCCTGGGATGAATTAGTGTAACACATCTCATATGCTTCATCGTGAAGAATATGATATCAAGTTCATCGGATGAATTTCATCAAGCGATGGAGATATAGCGGTATGAGGATGTGTGAAATGAAAGTTCATTTCATCATGATTCTGCGTCCTTTCGACATTTTCGGTCCCAGCAAATTCTTGGCGTTGAAACCGTCACGGAGACTGACCTCTGGAAGAGATTAGTTCTTTTCTTCACCACCCACATCGGAGGGTGGCAAAGTTCATCATCCTGCGAGCACCATGTGAAAAGGTGGCAAAGATGGCAAACCATTTAAGCAGCATAGGAGGGTTAGGTAAGCATATGAATAAGCGAGTAATTCTTGAGGACTTTTGAACATAATGGTTTGAAGAATAATGCACATATTCATAGCCCTAGTTTTACCTGCGAGACAGATTTGTTAGCGATAATAATCATATGAGGACTTTGATCGGTTGAGAATTTGATCCTCGTGAAGAATTTGGTCCATATGAGGATTTGGATCCATATGAAGAGTTTGTCCATGTGAAGAATTTGATCGGGGTTCTGTTCTTCACGGTGGTGCATGAGGACATTCACGAAGACTTTCAACACACTTTTGGGAACCAGATTTTCTTCATGGGGAACCGTTCCTGCGATTAGTGCCAACATATCTGCAAATACTTCACCATTCTGATTTTTGAGCAGTTTATAGTTGGAGTCAAATGACTCATCGGAAGAATGAGGAGATTCACATGTAAAGCGGATAAGTTAGATGGATCATGGAGGTCCCTTTGACAACCCATGAGGTTTTGGGATCTTTCGGGTTTCCAATATGTTCCATCGGCATTGAGTTTCCTCTCAAGGCAATACCCTCTTTCCTAGGGTTTGGTTGAGGATCTCCTTTTGAGCACATCACAAAGTGTCGATGCCCTTTGAGGCTTTTGTACATACTGTCATGTACAATTCCTTCAACCTGCATTTCGGTGATACTAGCAATGTCCTCGGATGAGGAATTAGTGATAGCGAGGCAGATGAAGAATTTGTAAATTTGAAGCATTTGAACATTGGTGAAGAATTAGGATTCACGTTCAATGCACTTTAAGCATGGAGGAACAAATTCTTCTGAGAAGCCGATTTGTTGAGCTAGTAATGAATCGCGCTCTACGAAGATCTTCATAACATACTCTTAGCTTTTCAAGATCGCCTTTCTTTGAATAGCTTCAAGAAAGCTTCTCATTGTCTTGCTTTTCTTGAAGAAATTCATAAGAAAGTTTCTCATGATCGGACAAGAGGAGTTATGATGACCTTGAAGGTTATCATACTTAGGTGAATCTCTGAAGATTTTCGATCGAGGCTTTAGTCGATCCATTTCTTCACCCAACATATCATCACTTTTATCTAGCATGTTTTGAACCTTTTCAAGAGCCGTTGTTGTTTCACAGCAATTTTAGCAAGTTTAGGTAGCTAGGCTTAAGATCCTCATCGATTCATTTTCACTAGAATCGGAGGAGTTGTATTTGAGTACCTTAGCTGCTTTTGCCATGAAGCAATAGGTGGGGCGTAGCCATCATTATCTTCATCGGGCTTGTCGGTGAAATCAGTTTCTTGGTGTTGAAGATGGACTTCGGCATGATGCTAACACCGGACTTCCACACGGACTTCAGTTCTTGGACTCCTCCTCTTCATCATTTTCCTCATTGACGAGTCCATTTCCTTGCCAATGAATGCGAGCTTTCTTGGAATGCCCTTCTTGTGAGATGAAGACTTTGATGGTTTTGAAGACAAAGATTTTGATGATTTCTTCTTTTCTTCATTTCATCGAACTATAGTCCTTGTATTTCTTCTTCTTCATTTCCTTTTCCCGAGGACAATCTTGAATATAGTGACGGGCTTCTTGCATTTGTGGCAAAGTCTTCTCTTGTAGTCCTTGGATGAAGAATCACTTCCCTTGAGGGTTTTCCAAAGCGACCACGTCTTGTGAATTTAGAATTTCTTCCAAGGAGCTAGATCTGGCTCGATTCTTGAGGATCACCAAGGCTACTACGAGTCCTCACATTGATCGGACAAACCTTAGCCTTGAGGGCCGTGGTTTGCCATAGTTTGAGCCATAGAGATCTCTCTTTTACAAGTGGAACTTCGTGAGTGTTAAGCCTTTCGAGGATATCGGCGAGGATCAAGTGATTTGTAGTCGCGCTCTTGTATCATCGGTCCCAGTATCAAATGAGAATCAAGCGATCTTAGCGGTTTCTTCACCACTTCATAGTCGATGATATCGGTGGCCAGGGCTTGAAGCTCATTTGAGATGTCGGTGAAGCGATCGAAGGTTTGTTGAACATTTTCATTGT
>JAHHZJ010010739.1:0-11874 GCA_021437245.1 Aegilops speltoides
AGCCTTTGTAGCTTGGTGGCGTTTGAAAATTCAAATGACACAATCATCCGAAGATTAACTCTTGAGTCAAGGATTGTAATGCATTCAGTATGTCCCGAGAGACCCATTCTCCTCCATCTTACTATAGAACTTATTGGAACTTATATCTCTCAATCCGGGCATTTTTGAAATATTAACTTCAACTCTGGAACATCTCATATGCTCCATGCGTTCAAACGTCGTTGAAGACCGTTCTAAGTCGTAAAGCATGGCTCTTGAACTATAGAGTAGTCATCACTTTGCTCGCGGACGTTCTTAACGTCCGTTCATCGGCGGCTGGCACCTAGCGGTGCATCGGGGCGTAACTTCTTACTGCAGACAATGAGGATAATCCTCGATTCACGGACCCAGATCCGTTAATTGCTACCATCATCTTTCAACTTTGCTTTCTCAAGGAACGCATTAAAATTCAAGGAACAACACGAGCCATCTATCTACAAATAAACATAGACAAGCAAGATACTATCGGTACTAAGTTCATGATAAATTTAAGTTCAATTAATCATATTACTTAGAACTCCCTAGATAGACATCTCTAGTCATCTAAGTGATCACGTGATCAAATCAACTAAACCATAACCGATCATCACGTGAGATGGAGTAGTTTTCAATGGTGAACATCTTATGTTGATCATATCTACTATATGATTCACGCTTCGACCTTCGGTCTCCGTGTTCGAGGCCATATCTGCATATGCTAGGCTCGTCAAGTATAACCTGAGTATTCTGCGTGTGCAAAACTGGCTTGACCCGTTGTAGATGGACATAGAGCTTATCACCCGATCATCCGTGGTGTGCGGCACGACGAACTTTGCAGCGAGTGCATACTCGGAGAACACTTCTTGATAATTTTAGTGAGATCATCTTAAAATGCTACCGTCAATCAAAGCAAGATAAGATGCATAAAGGATAAACATCACATGCAATCAATATAAGTGATATGATATGGCCATCATCATCTTGTGCTTGTGATCTCCATCTCCGAGCACCATCGTGATCACCATCGTCCACCGTAGCGACACCTTGATCTCCATCGTAGCATCGTTGTCGTTTCGCCATCTATTGCTTCTCGACTATCTCGAAAGTGCAACTAATCCCGGTGGTTTTGGTAATTAATAACAACATATATATCATTGAACTAATAGTTACTTGAGAATTATTTGAGAGTTCAATGATATGGGTATGGCATGGATCGAAGAAGTGGACCCCAAAATGCTAAGGCAAGCATTGGCAAAAGCTCAAGACTCCATTTTGGTTTAGTGATCCAAGATCACATTGAGTCCATAGGAAAAGCCAATACTATTAAAAGGGGATGAGGTTATGATGATGATCTCGTTGCTCAAGTGCTTAGTGATACATCTCCTAAACTATCAGAACTTTCAACGCCATATACACTCATAAGTAGTCTCGGTCCCACCGATTTTCCAAACTCAGCCACGAGATGAACCACCTCACCATAAAGCCAAACCCTAGAAAACTCGGATTTTCATTCGAACTCGGTCTCACGCAAACATGAGTTGCAAAGCTCAGAACCTTCATATCAAATCGGTGTCACCGAGATGATAAAGTCGAGTCCCACCAAGCGGCATGCTCTTGTCATTGCACGAATCGGACTAACCGAGATTGTATTTTCGGTCCCACGAAAATCCCACGTCACATTATTTGAACTATCGGTCTCACCGAGTTGTCAACTTCGGTCCCACCGAGATTGCTCAAATGTGTGTACGGTTGGATTTTGTGTGGAGGCTATAAATACCCCTCCACCCCTCTTCATTCGTGGAGAGAGCCATCGGAAAGAACTACCACTCCTACCTTACATTTCAGAAGAGAACTACCTACCCTTGTGTTGAGATCAAGTTGCTCCACTCCCACCATATGAAGCTTGATCCTAGCCTTCCCAAGTTGCTTTCCACTCAATCCTTTCTTCCACCATAGCCAAATCGGTGAGGAGAGTTGAGTGTTGGGGAGATTATCATTTGAAGCACAAGAGCAAGGAGTTCATCATCATCATCTACAACATCTATTACCTTTTGGAGGGTGGTGCCTCCTAGATTGGTTAGGTGTCACTTGGGAGCCTCCGTCGAGATGTGGAGTTGAACCAAGAAGTTTGTAAGGGCAAGGAGATCGCCTACTTCGTGAAGATCTACCCGAGTAAGGCTAGCCCTCCGTGGGCGAGGCCATGATGGAATAGACAAGGTTGCTTCTTCGTGGACCCTTCGTGGGTGGAGCCCTCCGTGGACTCTCAGGCGTTACCCTCCGTGGGTTGAAGTCTCCATCAACGTGGAAGACGATAGCACCACCTATCGAACCACGAGAAAAATCACCGCTCTCCAAAATTGCGTTTGCTCTTCTCCACCTCTCTTTACTACATGTGCAATTTACTTTCCTGCCTATACTCTAGAATTGCATGTGTAGGGTGATGCTTGACTTGATCATAATTGTGAATCCAAAACTGTTCTTTGTCAAAAGGCAGAATTTTATATTGTCAAGTAGTCTAATCACCCCCCTCTAGACATACTTTCGATCCTACAAGTGGTATCGAGCTTTGGTCTCCATTGTATTGGTTTCCATTGCATTGGACTCCATAAGCTTGGTTTCACAACCTAGGAGAGTATGGCGTCTAGTGAGGGTAATTTTTAGAGAGTCCTTACTTTGATGGTACAAATTTTGCTAGTTGGAAGCATAAAATGAAAATGCATATTCTTGGTCATAACCCACCGCATGGGGCATTATTTGTGTTGGTATGCAAGGTGAATTCTTGAGGAAGGAAAAGTTCGGATCGCGAGTACTACGGAAGAATTGCGGATGTTGCAAAACAATGCTCAAGCTTGTGACATTCTCTTCAATGCCTTGTGTCCGAGGAGTTCAACAAAATCAGCCGTCTTGAGAATGCAAAAGAGATTTGGGATACTTTGGTTTGAAATGCACGAAGGTACCGAGTCCGTGAAGGAATCAAAGCTAGATGTTCTTCAAGGTCAACTTGACAAGTTCAAGATGAAGGAAGGTGAAGGAGTCGTGAAATGTACTCTAGGCTTGCTCTCATCACAAATGAGATTGTTGGCTTAGGAAGCGAAGAAATGACCAACCGATTCATCATCAAGAAGATTCTCAGAGCTTTGGATGGAAAGTATGACACCGTGTGCACTTTGATCCAAATGATGCCAAACTACAAGAATCTCAAGCCAACCGAAGTCATTGGAAGAATTGTTGCTCATGAGATGACACTTAAGGATAAGGAAGAGCTTCACAACAAGTCAAGTGGTGCTTACAAAGCTACAAGTGATGCTCCCACAACCTCAAGTGACAAGTTAGTTTCCAATGAAGAGATAAGCCTAATGGTCAAGAACTTCAACAAATTCTACAAGAATAGAGGCAAAGAAAGAAGCTCAAAGTCTAGATCATATGATGAAAAGAGATCTTCTAGTCGTGATCGAAACTGCTACAATTGTGGAAGACCCGGACACTACTCAAATGAGTGTATGGCTCCCCACAAGAGAAGAAGAATCTCCAAGAAGAAGAAGCTCAAGAGATGAGTCACCTCGGAAGAGAGAAGGAGTAGAGATGATCGTTATGACGAAGACCCTCTCGGAGAAGCAAGGATTCGAGAGGAAAGACAAGTCATCAAGGAGCTACACAAGAAGAAAACATCAAGCTCATGTAGGTGAATGGGTCTCCGGCTCGACTCCGCAATCAATCCAAGGAAGCTATCACTCCAACTCCGACTACAGATCAAGATGAAGGTGTTGCGGTCTTGCTCTCGTATCCTCCAACTCCAACTCCTCGACTTATTTGATTCACCAAATGAGGGAATTGGAAGATGCTTCATGGCTAAAGGTCCCAAGGTATCACACCACTGAATTCATTGACTTGATAGTGATGAGGATGACTTACTTGGTGAAGATGAGCTCTTACATGTAAATCCAATGAACCTAGTAACGATGAACATGCTAGTAGTCTTTATAGTCAAGAAGAGTCGAATGACAATGCTATGAAGGAGATTGAGCGTCTAACTAAAGAACTAAACACTCTTAAGTTAGCTCATGAAACAACTCAAGAAGATCATAGAGAGCTCCTAAGATCTCATGAGAAGCTACGCTTAGAAGCTCACTCTAGAGCAAGAACATGAGTTTCTAAAAGCAATCAATGACGATCTTGAAAGAAGAGTTCTTCATATCTTGCCAAAGCGACTTCTCTTGTCTAATTTCTTGCCACCCATTAAGACTAAGCATGACAAGCATAAGAAAAATTCTTTCTCTAGTAGTAACAATAACCATGCTAAATCCAATGTTGTTGCTTCTAGTAGTTCTCTTGATTCCACTAACAATGTTTCAAGCCAAGTTACACTTGAGCAAGAAAATAGTTTATTGAAAGGTATCATAGAAAGGTGTCTACAAGAGCCTTCGGAAGCAAGAACTTTGAGAAATTGTTACTTAAGCAAGGAAGGCACCGGAAGAATCAAGGAATTGGTTTTGAGCGAAAGTTCAACGCCGAGGTGTTGAATGGGAAGAAGGTCAATATCCTACTCCACAATTTGTTCTTCAAAAGGAGAAGTATGATCCTACTTCTTCCAATGTGGAACAAGCTCAAGATGACCTTCCACCACAAGACCACAAGCTAAAAGGCAGGACAAGCTTCAGAGGAGATTGATGCATTTGTTGAAGCACCTCAAGCCATGGTCAAGTGGGTTCCCAAGGAAGCGTCAAGTTCTACTTCGTCAAGCTCAACTACAACCCCAAGGATTCCCATCAAGATGATGTGGATCCGAAGAAGAAGAACTAGAAAGTTCTTGAGGGTGACTCCGCAACATACTTCACTCACATTCATTTTGGCAAAAACTTGTGCAATCAACTTCCACATCGTGCACTAGTTCATGGAGTCACAAACCCTCTTGTTGGTAAGTCAAGGGACAAGGTAATCATTGCTTTCATGGACATCATCTATTGTGAACTTCAATCTATGTCCATGGATATCCTTGTTTGTTCCTTGTGGGACTAACCCATGTAGGTATTGAAAGTGCCGAATCAAGGATAGCTCCCAACTCTTGATGATCTTCATCAACATTGAGCATCCACATCTTCAACATCTACATGAAGTCTTCTACGACAACCCAAGGTTAGTTTGACCCTTTAAAGGGGTTCTCACATCTAGGGGAGCTTTGCTCTAAAAATTGAGCTAAAGCATCTTCAAATGATGTGAACACATCAATGCTTTATGTAAAAGTGGTAACCCCACTTGTGCTTAAGCGATGAGTATGACCTATGATCAAATGTTCTCATTTGGCTCCTAAGTCAATATACTCATATAAAGATGACCTAGTCATCGACAAATTGTGTGTTAGTTGCTAGAGTTTTGTTTGTGCATGTTTGACACATATTTCATTTGCTATCTTATTGTGTGAGCATGTTGGATGCATGATTTTATCCATTCAAGGACATCCATTTGTTGTTTTGGTCGTTTTGATTTTTCGACCAAATGGATGGACAAGAATGCCTAAGTACCTCCCTAGCTATCTATGCTTTCTTGTCTCAAATTCTATTCATGCTTACATCACAAACATTGAACAAGTCATTTTCGGACCCTCGGTGAGGAGCACTTCAGAGCCACCGATCCGTCAAGGGCTAACTTCCAAAACCTTCTAATTGATTTCGGTCAGACCAACTCACTCAAACTCGGTCGAACCGAAAGCATTGACTGATCTAGGTTTTCACCTCGGTGAAACCGAGTTGTGATTTTCGGCGTGACGAAGTGCATAACGCCTTAGCGTTATCCATCTCGGTGCCACCGAGTTTTACAACTTCGGTCCCACCGGCAGAAGGGTTATATATACTCCGAGGGCTGCGTTGATTCCTCCTTCAAACGTTTAGCCCCACACCTTCTTTGCCGTCGCCTTGGTCTCCGGATTATCGCCGTCGTGCCATGCGCCTGCGCCTGAGTCTCCGTCGCCGTCAGCGACATCTCCTCCGCCGTTGCCGCCGTAGAAAAACTCCACCAAGTTAGGGTGAGTTTTGATCCCTCTCGTGCTCCCATCTCCGATTCAATGCACATTTGGATTGCCTAGAATCTTGCCACGATTGAAATCTTCCGATCACCAGATTAGTTCGTTTGGACTAGATTCGAGTAAAAGTTTTAGGGTTAGGTTTCGAACACATCTCGGTGAGACCGATTTTATATTTCGGTATGACCGATTTGGCCTATGGCCATTAGCCTGCACCCTTCGGTCCAACCGAGTTGTGCAAATCGGTGTGACGAAATGAAAATTCAGTGAAACCCTAGTGTTTTCGGCAGGACGAAACCCACTTGTCAAACCGAAAGTGGTGTGAAAGCTCTGTTTTACACTGGATTCACGAATCTTAAACTTCGGTCGACGAAATGTCTTCTATGAAAACCTAATACTAGAATTTGAACTCATTTTTTTGCAAAAACTTCGCATTTTGTGATGACTCTTCTTCTCTGCCTACACCTTATCTATTCACAGGTTGTCGGCCATGTCGGATGCCGGTGGATCGAGCAGTGTCGAGAGACACCCATTGCGAGACATTCGAGGGGGCACTAGTCTTGATCCTAGCAGCTCATCGATGATGGTGAGAGGAGTACACCAAGTGGCTTGCCTCCTGCAGCCACCGAGCTAGAAAGAAGAGGAACTTCGGATGATGAAGATTCAGATTTTGTCATTGAGGAAGAGGTGACCTCAAAGCCTAAGAGGAAGGTTGTTGCCAAAGAGCAACAAGGTCGACAAACCAAGAAGGGCACCGACAAAAGTCAAGCAGATCATATTGCTAAGAAGCTGAATTTGGGAGAGGCATTTGCAAGCAAAGTGAAGAAAACCTCCAAGAGAAGAGGATAGTGCATGATGCGAGAAGAGGATGAGGATGAGGAAGCACCCAGCCTACTCCTCGAAGCGTAAGCTCATGGGTGATGCCATTAAAGTGGAGCCACATCAAAGCCCAAGAAATCTGCTCCATAAGGCAGCTCCAGCAAAACCTCTTGCCAAGCCCAAGAAGACCGTTAGAAACATTCCAGCATCTGAAAAGAACAAGGATGATGTGCACCATGTGTCGGATGATGAAGGACCAGTTTGCGAAATCGTCCAAAACTGCCACTACATAATGATGCTCATCCTCAAGCTGAGAATATGAAGGATAGGAAAGATAGAGGTCTCGGCTATGGAGACAAAGCTGACCCATATGCGTGAGGAGAAGAAGCTATGTAGATCCAGATTTCACACGAGAGAACAGCGGGACTTCTATGAGACCGTCTTGATGGACAAAGCCCATAGTCGCGACACAAGATATGTTGTATTGGAAGTACATTGATAGCGAAGAGCACAGAGATTTCTTTCCACATGTGCATGAAAGCTTCACTGCATGTGGAGTTGCAGACTTTGTAGGTCGAAATTGACCGTTGGAACGATGAGATGATAATGCAATTCTATGCCATAGCTCATTTCTACCGATGGAAAGATTGTGTGGATGGTGAAGGTCAAAGATTTTCTTCTTCGTTGAAGAATGGGCAGAAATTCTGAATGCTCCGATGTAACGAGAAGATGATATTGATGTATATGGATTCCAAGAAGAATCATGAATCCATGAAGAACATGTACAAAGAGGTTCCGGCCAAAGATTTGGGAACTGGGCTCGGCTCGATCTACTATCTCGCGAGCTTACCTACCACTAATACCATTCTGAGGCATACCTTGATGCCCAAATCGGAGATCATCGCATGATCGGAGGATACTCTATCAACATGCTGCACATACTTGATGAGAAAGCACCTTTCAAGGTGATGGACTTGATGGTAGAGACCATTAAGAGGACTGCGGTGACGAGAAAAGGTCATGTGGATTTGCCCATGATTGGATGCTTATCAATGCCAAGTTTGGCACGGGCACATTCTTGTTGGATAGAGAACATTTACCATTGCAGCCGAGCATGAAGACAATGTTGTTGTGATGAGATGAGGAGGATCCGACATCTGTTGAAGGTCAAGCCAAGATCGAGCGCTAAGAAAGCCAAAGGCGACAAGGAAGCGGCGACAGCTAAACCAAAGTCGGAGAGCAAATTCTTGAAGCTACTCAAAGGTTGAACAACGCTGGCCAGCATTATCAGTCTCGGAGAGCTTAGAGAGGATTGTTGAGGACAAGATCCACGCTCTGGATGTGAAGTTGGTGAAGTGCAAGTATTGTCAACAAGCTCGAGGCGGACATTGAGGAACCAAAGCGGAGAAGGAAGAGCTTATCGTGAGATGAAGGATGACTTAGTCCAGATTCTCATGACAGATCTCCGGTTCCCACAGACCCGATCATTGCTATTCCGATGGTCGACACGGGACTACAGCTGGCACCTCCACAGTTCAAGCATTACTCCAACTCCGGCTCCGTGACCACTCCTCCAGCCAGACATCAGTGAAGTCTTCGCCGATCTTGTCATATCCACTCCGACATCAACCCAGCGGAGCCGCCGTGAGTCCCCGGTGGCGCTTAGCTCTATGCTTTTCGAACTTTTGGTAACTTGTTGCCAAGGGAGAAAGTGTATAGATCATAGGACTTCGAGAGAGAGTCTTTGTTGTCGCTTTTGCTCTTTCGTTCTTTTGCGGTTTCTTTGAGATACTTTTGGTTTTGAGACATTCAGTGTGTTTGATACTCGTTTGATTCTACCTTAATGAGTGCTTGGTGCATACTATGCTTTAATGTGTGCTTAATGCTTATCATATGCCATTCATATCTTGTATGACCATTTACTCATGTCTTGGTGATTGGGTGCATGCTTGTTCATTCTTATCATTTTATGCGCTCCACCAAGATGTATGTGACATGGAAGAGTGACCCATGATCCTAATCGATTGTGCATTTGCATTCAAACGCAAATCTTAAATAATGCACAAATTTAGGGGGAGCTCTTGCTTATCACATACTTCTCAAAGCGACGATATTATTCATTGATTATATCCTTTGTCGAAGCTTTGATCTATATGTTGTCATCAATTACCAAAAAGGGGGAGATTGAAAGTGCAACTAATCCCCGGGTGGTTTTGGTAATTAACAACATATATATCATTGAACTAATAGTTATTTGAGAATCATTTGAGAGTTCATGATATGGGTATGGCAAGGATAGAAGTGGACCCCAAAATGCTAAGGCAAGCATTGGCAAAAGCTCAAGACTCCATTTTTGGTTTAGTGATCCAAGATCACATTGAGTCCATAGGAAAAGCCAATACTATTAAAAGGGGATGAGGTTATGATGATGATCTGGTTGCTCAAGTGCTTAGTGATACATCTCCTAAACTATCAGCAACTTTCACTGCCATATACACTCATAAGTAGTCTTGGTCCCACCGATTTTCCAAACTCATCCACACCGAGATGAACCACCTCAGCCATAAAGCCAAACCCTAGAAAACTCGATTTTCCGATTCGAACTCGGTCTCACGAAACATGAGTTCAAGCTTACGTAACTACTCATCAAATCGGTGTCACCAAGATGATGAAGTCGGTCCCACCAAATGGCATGCTCTTGTCATTGCATGAATCGGACTAACCGAGATTGTATTTTCGGTCCCACCGAAAATCCCAACGTTCACATTATTTGAACTATCGGTCTCACCGAGTTGTCAACTTCGGTCTCACCGAGATTGCTCAAATGTGTGTACAGTTGGATTTTTGTGGAGGCTATAAATACCCTCCACCCCCTCTTCATTCGTGGAGAGAGCCATCGAAAGAACTACCACTCCTACCTTACATTTAGAAGAGAACTACCTACCCTTGTGTTGAGATCAAGTTGCTCCACTCCCACCATATGAAGCTTGATCTCTAGCCTTCCCAAGTTGCTTTCCACTCAATCCTTTCTTCCACCACAGCCAAATCGGTGAGGAGAGTTGAGTGTTGGGGAGATTATCATTTGAAGCACAAGAGCAAGGAGTTCATCATCATCATCTACAACATCTATTACCTTTTGGAGGTGGTGCCTCCTAGATTGGTTAGGTGTCGCTTGGGAGCCTCCATCGAGATGTGGAGTTGAACCAAGAAGTTTGTAAGGGCAAGGAGATCGCCTACTTCGTGAAGATCTACCCAGTAAGGCTAGCCCTCCGTGGGCGTGAGGCCATGATGGAATAGACAAGGTTGCTTCTTCGTGGACCCTTCGTGGGTGGAGCCCTCCGTGGACTCTGCATGGCTGTTACCCTCGTGGGTTGAAGTCTCCATCAGCGTGGAAATACGATAGCACCACCTATCGGAACCACGAGAAAAATCACCGCGCTCCAAAATTGCGTTTGCTCTTCTCCACCTCTCTTTACTACATTGTGCAATTTACTTTCCGCTGCCTATACTCTAGAATTGCATGTGTAGGGTGATGCTTGACTTGATCATAATTGTGAATCTGCCAAAACTGTTCTTTGTCAAAAGGCAGAATTTTTATATTGTCAAGTAGTCTAATCACCCCCTCTAGACATACTTTCGATCTCTAACTATCGCTACGCTTAGTGATAAAGTAAAAGCAATTACAGTGCGTTTGCATTTCATACAATAAGCAGACAACCATATGGCTCCAGCCGATTCGCGATAACTTTGGTTACAAAACATGATCATCTCATACAATAAAATATAGCATCACGTCTCTGACCATATCACATCACAACATGCCTGCAAAAAACAAGTTCGTCCTCTACTTTGTTGGCAAATTTTACGTCCTCACGGGCTTAAGCAAGAACCGTCTCACCTCCATCAAAACCCAGCGATCCCTCAAAAGACTCGTTTTTAACCTTCTCAAGGACGGTAGCCCCTGATTCCTAAAGTGAGAGGCGGACACCCAACCACCTTTAAGCACGGGGGCCTGCTTTGAAACCGGTTCGGCGTAAGCTCCATTTCGGTCCGGGCGCTTCATCTCCCTTCCGCTAAACCCAAAAAGTATGACATCTTTGGAGGCGGTTCTTATTTCCCAACTCACTTGTGTTCTCCTGCAAAACATCAAACCATAAAACCTGGCTCGGATGCCCTTTGGGGGGCTGTAATTTCAATAAATTTCCTACCCCAAGATCATGGGATGCCAAACGAGAGGAAGTTTTCGTCCCTCGTGAGGCAAAACGACCGGCTAGAAATTAGTTCCGTTCTCCTGGATCCCCGATCCGTCGTTACTCCGGGCCTCGGTTCTTGACACCTACAGCTCGGTGGCGCTCCTCGAGCTCGATCAAAAGCTCCGGGAGGGAAGTTAAATCCCGGCATGGCGTGGTAACGATCTTGATGTTCTCCGGCAGGCCGCCTCACCTTGATATTAAGGTGGAATATGGTGGAGGGCACCCTCAGCTAAGGCGATCTCAAGGATCAACTTGTGTTTCAAAGGTGCCCCCTGCCCCGTATAAAACAGGGAGGCGGCCGGCCTAGGGCGCCAAGGGAGGAGTCCTCCCTGGTGGGAATGGGACTCCCCTTTCCTAATCCAACTAAAGGAGGGGGGGAAAAGGGGGGGGGGGGGAACCCCCCCCCCCTCCTTCTTGGGAACTTCCCCGGGGCTAACCCCCTCCGGTTTTCCCGAATTTCCCTTTGCCCAATAAGGCAATTATCAATTTTAGTCCCCTTTGGCCCTCGTTTCTGAAAACTGAACCTTGGTTCAAAATACCCTCAAATATACTCCTTGAAACCTTTGGGACCCTCGGTTCGGAACAATGGACTCGAACCGTTCGGTAATAAAATACACAAACTCCTAATATTCCGAAACTTTACGGTCGGACCCCCTCGGTTCCCGCATTGGTAGACTTGCCGAGGACTCGGTTTCAATACCATTAACCGACGGAAGCCTTTCTCCTAATAATCTCTAAGAACTATTGGTTGAATTTCCAAGGTTTTTG